>CM076582.1:1366959548-1367235839 GCA_034641835.2 Pinus albicaulis | reverse complement strand
TGAGCTCTTGCAGAACATCATTTTCCCTGGATTCGCCCTCAGCTCTTTCAGAACATCATTCACCCTGCATTCGCCCTCAGCTCTTGCAGAACAACATTTGCCCTCAACATTCGCCCTCAGCTCTTGCAGAACAGCATTCGCCCTCAGCTCTTGCAAAATGGTAAGTTCTTACTGCAGGCCCTTCCTCCTATAGTAGGGTTGACTCTATTTGTCCATTGGATTGTGTTAGGCTGTATGGTTCTCTCTAGATGTCAAGAATCAAGATTCAACACCCTCTATTATCTTCATCACCCAATACAAGATTTAAATTTTTCCCAAAGAAACGCTTATTAATTTGGCAGCCATTATTTCTCCCCGCTTTAAAAACCCTACATTTAAATGAAAACAAGCATTGCATTTCAACTACAAAAATCTATTAGTGTTCAAATGTACATGTGTGCATCAATTGTGTAGGGTATTCCTTTTCCACTTTCACATTATCCAAGAATGTGTGCAGTATAGTTCATATTTTTTGTGATTTAGATTGTCTTGAAAAAGGAAAGGTAAATTATTTCCCATGGAAAAAGAAGGTTTTCCCTTTTTATAGGTTGTTTGGACTTACGTGGAAAATTTATGGTATGCCTTTCATATTATGTAGTTTAAATTTGAATTAACAGATTATTCTACATGAAAATATAATTACCTATGTGATGTCCTTCATCACTAATTAAAATTATAGGGTTTCAATTTCCTAGACTCTAACTCATCTGATGCTAAATTCTAGGTTCTCATTGGTGGATCACTCTTCCATTGATTTCCTTTCCCTCTCGATCTTTTCATACTTTAAAAGTAATCAATGATACATATATTATTTCAGGTATCCCAAAAGGCTTTATAGTAGAACATATTGTGAAGTTTTTTTGACACTTGAGGATTCTTTTTAGAACTGCAACGTGGTCTATGCTATCGAGTTATATATCAAGCAACTTGTCCTTAATAACCACATTATGAGGTAGGTTCAACCAGTTTGAACTTGTTGGGACATAGCATATGAAGTTGTGTGATGAGTCCATATCACAGGTCTATTATGGTGAAAAAAGTGAAGACACGTAATGATAGTTATTATGTTAACATTACTAGAAACATTTTCGAAATTATCCATGCTATCAAGATGTCAAAATTCCGGGCATTAGGTGTCAATACTCGTAGCTAATAGATAATAATAATAATATAAAAAAATCACAACTTTATTCTTGAAATATGATTGTTACACATTGGTAACCTAGTTCATGAGTTACTATCACCCAAAGACTGTAAAACAAACTTAAAATATAAATTAAACCAACATGAGAATCCAACTAAGGGTTTCTTGACAAAATCATGCCATAACTTGGCATTTTGAAACCCAAATTTGAATCCATCATAAGTAATACAATGCAAACTCAGATGGATTTTCAATGCATGTTTGCCACCGATTCTCCGCTCAGATATCATTTTTTTAAATGTAACTGTCATTGGTTCACAAATTTTTTATGTGAAAAATTTCAGCTCTATTTGAGCTCTTTTTTTCTCCACCACGTCCATAAATCCAGGCTGTTACGGGTCTGCCTCCACCTGTGGGTCTAGACCTCGCCCCTCGCGTCTCTGTCTTGGGACCCTTAGGGATGTTTCCTCACACCCCCTCACGTCCCCTCACCGCCCCTTTTAGTTTATGGTTTCGTGTTAAAAAAGCTTGATGTGCCACTTATATATTTGAGAATCCAAGTGTTCTCATTCCGATGGTGACATGGTTTTATCTTGATATATTCGTGCGTGTTGATTTTTAGATCAGTGGCATTAATCTACATTTATGCTATTTATCATTACATGATATCATTTGATATCTATGTTATGTTTGTTTATGTTTCAGACATAAATTATTTGCGTTTAAGTTTTATGTTTCAGACTTGAGTTGTAAACTTCAGTTTAAACTCTGTTTTGAATCTTGATATAATATGTCATATGATATCTTAAACTTTATTTTCATTGTACATTGTTAGTAGTTACATTAATGATTATATAGTTACAAACTTACAAACTTGCATGCATTGATTGTATGATGTATGTTTTAACTTTTAACTTTTAAATTTGTTTCAATTATATGATTCATCATTCATTGATTTGTAATTTATCATTTATGATTTATCTTTCATGATGCAAGTGTATGATGACTGTATATACATTCCTTGCAAAAATATAGTTACATTTTAAATATTAAATTTTATAATTTTTATGACCCCGACGTCCCCCCACGTTTCCTGAAAATTGGTAGGGAGCTTTTGCATAGGCTGCTCCCGCGCTCCCTCGTCCCCTCGCTCCCACCTCCATGGGACTTGGTGGAACATTGCCATAAACATATGCAAACATATATCATGATCTTGGAATTCCATTACATATGTATGTGCCAATGTTCCATAATCATGCCCCATCATCAATTTAAGAAATTTCCATTGAATATCAAATTATGGAGGGGGGAAACTTTTTGCTGCAACATTTGGCTCAAAATCAGGGACCATCTCCGTATGAGGTGAATGAGAACTATAGATATTTGAAGAAGTAGATTAGTGCCTTTTCCTCTGGCCATGGAGTCATATACAGCCATCCATCACAAAAATTTGTCTTTGTTCATTCTCACCTTGAAAGTTGCAAAAAATCATGCCCTAATTGAAACGACACTAAATTTGAAAGATATAATAAAAATGCAAGCTAGAAGTGCCCTATTAATACAAAGGGAAAACCTTCCTACCTACTCTAACTGAGATAAATTTTGATTGAATAGGAAACATGATATTTCCTATGGAGTTTATCCAACAACTTGTTAAATGTATGGGACTAAATCATGCATTTGATTTCCAGGGAAACATGCGCATGAAGAGAAAAAGTGCAGAATTAATGGAAAATCCATACATGCCACTTATAAAAACTACACCGAAAGGTCAAAAAATACTAAGGCCTTAACTTAATTTGAATCCAAAAATGACAAAACAGGATTAGTGAAAACACGAGAGTGGTGTGGGTGAACAACATAAATAAAAAGTGAAGATACCTTTCCCCAAGATGCCTTTGTCACCGTTGTATGAAAACATGTTTTCCTTTCCCTTTACACATGCAAGTGAATGCATTATAGGTATGGTGTTTTCCCAGAATAGGAGAAGCCTACTTAAATATATCATTCGTGGATTGAATTTTTGGGTGCCTTAATGTGCAATGACATGTTTCCAGGACTGAATTCAATGCAAGGCATATTTGAAACTCTAACTCTGTCTTCCGGTGTCTTATTAGAAATTATTTCAGTTTTCATTTTGTGTTTTCTAGTTAGATATTGTTTTCAAGTTTTTACATTTATAATTTCCACGTAAATTCTGTGCATCGATCATACAGTGATCCAACTCCCGTACTCCGGGATGATCGTTAAAGAGGCCAACTAAGAACATGTAAAGCGCATATCTCTATCTTCAGGTATTTTAGTTATTTACATAACTGAAATAATATTAATTTTGTTCAAATATGCAGACACCTAGCCATGGTACGCCTGATGATTCCCTCTTTGAGGAAGAGCTTTCTTCATCCCTATCTCCAGTGTTCTTGTTGCAAAAAAAGGCACGAGATGTAAGGTCGGAATTTAATGCTTTGATAGACGCGCCTCAAACACCTGAAACAGAAGAGAGGATACAACATCTTATGAGGCAGCTAAATAGATATCAGGTAATAATAAAAAGTCAAAAGGATATTTTTTTTGTTCTGCATGAGATGAATTGTGATAGTTTGATTTTTAATTTTTACATCGACTAAACTAACAAAAAGTTCTTTTGTATGTAGCGTCTTCTGGCATTTGCTGAACCCGGTGTTGGTGGTAGTGGGACACAAGGGCAAGAGATTGCCCAACAACCCTCTCGTACACCTTCTACTCCTTTAGGTGCTAGCCAAGAAACACACCTTGCCCAAGCAGACACCCAACCAACCGCTGAACGTGTTGGCAATGATGAGGCTGATATGGCCAACTACATTATTGCATTTCCTGGAGCTACACGTGTCAGCTCCACAGGGACCATTAATGGCACGTTGTTGGTGAACGATGAGGGTGTCCCTATAAAGCATGTACAACTCCCAGGTAAATTTTAATATTTTAACTATTTCATGTATTTTATCTAAAACATATTTATCATGATTTTTATTTTTAAATTAATGATAATATCTTCTTTTTCTTTTGGTTTTATTCTGTGTAGGAAACAATGAGTTCTACAGGATTCTGGAGAGCCGTGCGTTGGTAATTTTTGGCCCAACCATACGTACAGGGTGGAATTCCCAGAATTCCAACCTGAAAAAAGAACTTTTAGATTATCTAGAAGCCCTTTTTGGGGTCGACACATTTGACAGAAAAGCGGTGGCTCAGGTAGCCGGCAAATATTTGAAATATACCAGGGACACCTATAGGACGCAATTTCAATTTAACCCTAGATATGAGCGTCCTCTCGCAGTTTCAGAGAGTGAGTGGAGAGCACTCATCCATGACGGAAAAGAGAAAAGGGCAAAGAAAAAAGGAAAAATGCCAACTGGACCCGCAAGGTAAATTACAACTTTAATTCAATAGCTTTAATTTTCTTTATGTCTAAAATAAAAGTGTGCTACGTCATATCTGACTTCAATCTTTTGATGCTAGGTTGCCTGACACCTCAAAGGCAACCAAAGCTAGGATTGAGGAAAAGGGCCATCACAAGCTCGGCCAGGGTGGCTACTTGAAATTAGCTGCAAGAATTGTAATTAAGTAGCTAAACATCTTATAATTAATTGTATCGCCTTCCAACGTTTTTGTAATCCTATCAGATATGATTAAAATACACAATCATATATAATGTAGGGTGATGACTTTGGAACAATAACTACAGAGGAAGATAAAAATATTGCTTTCCGTTTTGGCTATCAAGCTGTAGTTGAACGTCGCAGAAGCTTGGGGCAGTCCCAAGATCTACAATGCCTGATAAGGTAAAACATTAACCTTTCAATATTTTTGTTTTCGTCCATAAATTTAATGTCTAACAACTTTGTTTAAATCAGGGGAGCAACACTACCGACGAGGCAAGTAACCCAGTTTTAGAGCCAGATGTAGATGATCCTCTCGTGCAACCTGATCATTGTAGTGGGGACCAGGCCGACAATGCTGCTATCAGTGAGGGCCGTGACGGTAATTAATTTCCACTTATAATTTTTTCTAATTATACCTCGATGGTTGTCCTTATAACGTTTTTTGTTTATATGACAGAGAATGTTTCCCTTGAGGATCTTACCACCAGAGAGGAAGACAGGGCAACAGTCCCAACGGCGACAACTGGTGCACCAGGTAAATAATCTCATTGCAATTTTTTATTAATATTACCGAACTAGTTCAATGATATTTAAAAACTGACAATTAAAATTTAATATTATCTGTTTTTGTAGGCGATGCCCCGTCACTGGATGAGACCAGACATCGTGAAAACGCAACTAGGTCAGCGGCGACAACTGGTGCACCAGGTAAATAATCTCATTGCAATTTTTTTTATTAATATTACCGAACTAGTTCAATGATATTTAAAATCTGACAATTAAAATTTAATATTATTTGTTTTTGTAGGCGATGCCCCGTCACTGGATGAGACCAGACATCGTGACTATGCAACTAGGTCAGCGGCGACAACTGGTGCACCAGGTAAATAATCTCATTGCAATTTTTTTTTTATTAATATTACCGAACTAGTTCAATGATATTTAAAAACTTACAATTAAAATTTAATATTATCTGTTTTTGTAGGCGATGCCCCGTCACTGGATGAGCCCAGACATCGTGAATACACAACTAGGTCAGCAGTGCGGGTTGAAAGGCACGAAACAGGAGCAGAGCACGATGATATTGATGATGTAATTAGGAGCTTTAAAAATAGGAAGAAGAAAAAGAAAAATTGACAATGTAAAATATTGTATTATTATAAGACAAATGTTACCATACTTGGAACGTTTTTTGCGTTATATAAAAAACTCATTTATCATACTATTTTTATGTCAAGCATTAATTGCAATGTTTCCTTGCATACTTTTTGTTGAATTGTTTTTTTATTAGTTATTGAATATTTTTTTTTTATGCTCATGAAAGTAAAAAATGAAATATAGATTGGGTATTGGGGAATTGAGAGTGATGTGAGGGGGGGGGAGGGGCCATAAGAGCTTCCACCTTCACGTGGTTGGCCCCGTTTAGTAGAGAATAATTTATTGGAGCGATTTAATCTTGGAGCAAACCTCCCTTGATCCAGCGTAGCAACAAAAAAGTCACTGTTGACTTAGTTGCTACTCTTTCAGATCGTGGGAGGCTTGTTCCAAGTTCATGCGACTCCAATAAATTGTTCTTGAAATGAAGAGGAGCTTATTCAGGTATGTTTTGACATTTTGAACATATGTTTTGACATTTTCAACATATGTTCTAACATTATCATAAGAATGCATCTTAGAGTAAAAAATACTACATCAATTACTTGTATTTATTGTATAGATAATGATGGATTTCGATTGACTTGGCAGTGCAGGTACAAATCCTCTTGCATCATGAGCAATAAAACTTGTCAACCAGGGTCATGTCTAGGATATTTTTTCTTGTGCGCTTGACCAGGTTCGTAATGTCACATTTTGTAAGTTCCTTTACAGTTCATAATTCAATATTAAGCTTGTTCATGATTATTATCTAGGTTTTTTGTATGTGTTTTTTTCATCTATTTGATTGTAAGCAACTCTGCATGTTTCCTGTTGTTCACTATGATTTCTCCCATTACCACTCCCAGGATGAATCCGACTTTATTGTTACATAGGTTACTTTATTGTTACTATGATTTCTCCATTTACGATTTCATAGGTTACATCATGCAAAGTTGTCAATCTCAGGTTGGTGATGAGCTTTAGTTCTCCATATTTGGGGCTTTTCTGATATTTTCTCCCTCATGTCATTCCTGCATCACCTCGTTGTTTCAGCATGCCAATTGTCTACCACTTGTACCAATTGGCACATTTCAATCTCTGAGTGGTGCCACATTTCACCTATTTTCAGTGAGAGTTTAGGGTTTCTCTAACATAGCTTCAGAAATCCGATTCAGTGCCTGCTTGAATATTGTCACATAATACTCATGGTTTGGATTGATGAGCATGTTCTGAATGGTTGGTTGATTCGTAAGAACCACCCATATAGTCATCTTGAGATATTTCAGAAGTTTTCTCGGGTTTCCTTTTTCACCGTTTCTAGTGGGTGGGATGGTGTGGGGTGATCCATCAATATTGGTGCTCTTGTAGTAGGGAATTTTTTTTTTGGGATATAAAGGAGCATTTGATGTAGATATCCCATTGGATGCATTCATAGATGGGCATGAGAGGTTAAGAATTTAAATTAAAAATATGCAACCTCTAGCATGGCAACCTGAAGGCCGCGAGAGACACTGGTTAAAGATTGTTTTGTGCTGGCCTTAATATAGTCGTGATTTCCTTCTATTATCTTAATGCAAATATATAGTCCGGTCTCATTAAAATGAGGATTTTGGTTGTATTTCTCTTTGGTTGTTTCTCTCTTAATGCTCCAAAAGTTGCCAAAAGTTGCGATAGTTGTTTAGTTTGCCTGTTACAACTTAAAAGTGGTTTTTAGTAATGGGAGTCATGTTTTTTAAGGTTCATACTAATATGAATATCTTGTAATTCTATATTCAGGATAAGAGAAGATGGCCTCTGCTTTGGGCAGTATGACAACAATTGCCACATCTACCTCATTGGGTAACAATGGAAAGGGGAAGAAGTTGGGTGCACTGTTTGATAATTATGGCAGACAATTGTCTTCTCTTTCAGTTTTTTCACCCATTTCCTTTAATCGCTCAAGCAGAAGAGGGACTCTGAGATTACGCGACAGAGAGAAGGCAGTTAATACAAGAGCTATGGAAAAGGAGTTGTACTTCAACAAGGATGGCTCAGTGACAAAAAAATTGTAGGTCAGAGAAAAAATTATGTTTAAAGGAAGGTCACCTACACGTGAAACTTCACTGCGGTGGATCTTTCCTTGTCCACTTATATTCGATTTTAATGTGTTATTTTAATTTTTCATGGAGGGTTGTTTTGGCATATGGTCTGGCATTCAATTGCACACTTACTCTAAGCATTGTTAATTTGTCTTGCAGGCAGTGTGAACAAACTTGCTGATCTTGTTGGAGTCACCCTTGGGGCGAAGGGCAAAATGTTGTCTTGGAGAGCAAGCATGGTTCTCCAAAAATAGTTAATGATGGTGTGACAGTAGCAAAGGAGGTAATTTGTAGATGTGTGCTCTGGTTTTGTTTTTAACGTTGTATTAGTTCCCCCTCTTAAATGTCTTAGATTTGGTAGGCATAATTTGAAAATTCAAAGGTGAAAGGAAACATATTTTTTACCCAGTGGTCTACTTGGCCTATGGACTAGCCACATTAGAGTAATGCAGAAAGCTTTTCATAACAATAAAAGGAAAGGGTTATGGCTGAGTCAAATTTTATTGTTATTGACAGTGTAATGAAATGTATCTCAATGCTATGGTTTTGGCCTTTTTATTGGTTGAATTAGAGGACCCAATTGAAAATATTGGGGCCAAGTTGGTAAGGCAAGTTGCGGAAAAGACAAATTATTTAGCTGGGGATGGAACCACAACATCTGTTGTTCTTGCACATGTTGGAATATTGAAAAATTCCAGAACAATGAATGGAGAATAAATCTCCCTTCCTCTAACACAGAAAATAAAAATTTCTTTGACAGGAGACAGAGTTTCAATACTTTGAAAACAAACTTCTATTCCCTTCAATAACTCAAAAAAAAAAACTATTACACTTCTTCCTCACTGAGAGGGATTACAAAATTATGACTGCTACAAAACGCAGTGCATAAAACCAACTCACTGTCTGTTCAAAACAAACATACTCTGTCTCTAAAACACTCTGTTGTGTTTTTCACTTTCGCACTGCTGTGCATACACATTTAAAAAGTTACACTCAGTCTTTCACTTTTTACACACTGCTGTGTAATAAAAAATTTACGTACTATCTATAAAAAAACTACCAAGCTTTTTTGTCCTTTTTATTTTTATATGTCGTAACATATAAAACATATTATAATAAACCCTCTTTTAAAAAAAATAAAATTAAAACTAAATTCTATGGCCCACCTTTCATTTCGCATATGATATATATATAACATATGTTTAAAACATATGTATATATTAAAGCATACATAAAATTAAACTATCAAAAAATTAAAGAACCCTTTCCGTCGGACTTCAAAAGTCTGAATAGATTGAATTTCAAACCAAATCCGCGTTCCAAAATGGGATGCTGAAGTTTGCCTAATTTGTAACGCGAATTCTCAATCCAATGTGCCTTATAAAAAATTCAGGTCCGGTTTTCAGGTTTTCAGATTCCCTTCAATTTCATGCGATCCAATATTAATGCTCCACGTGTCCTCCTTTTGAATTTACAAAACTGGGGGGTAAATTTCTGGTTGGTGAATTGCGTTAATGTTGGTTGTTGTGTTTAAATACAATCCTGTACAGAAATATGGCTGCGGTCGTCTACAAAAAAAACTTGCAGGAATTTTAAATGCTGAATTAAATTTCTGGATGGCATGCAAGCAACCTCCAAAAAAAAATGTTGCTGCTGCATCTGTCCTTCTGTTGCAGCACTTGAAGTCAAAATTCAACAACACAAGGTTTAATAAGTGAGGGTGTAAAGGTAACTTTTTGTCGATAGTACTGGATTAAGATAATCTATTCATTTTTGTAGGGTCTTATGGTGTTTGGTTTTTTAGTTTTGGATTGGGCTTATTGAGTCTAAGATAGTTTTTGAGTGAAAAAATTGCTCTCAGGTATTAAAAATTTTGGTTCTTTTGTCAAAATTTATGAGCTTGTTAGGAAATACAAAACTGACAATGGTTGTATCTTAAATTTGTGGAAAATAATTTGAAATGAGACCTTTTTGTTTAGGTTGTTGCAGCAGGTGCAAACCCTGTTCAAATTACTAGGGGCATTGACAAGATAATAAAGGCCCTTGTTTCGGAACTCAAAATTTTGTCAAAGGAGGTAAACGCTTGCCTTTTGAGTAGGCTGGTTTTCCTTTTTGCTGATGGTTTGGTGTATCTAATTGAATTAGTTGCCTAAGGTATTATTGGTTGCAAACTCCTTTTCATTTTTCATACAGTATTGGCCTTGTGGAATACATTTGATTGTGTGGTCTTGTTAGATCTACAACATTTGTAGTTGTTTAGTCTTATGGCCGAGGTGCACTTTTATTATGGAAGTAGTTGATGCAATATTGTCATTTAATCCTTACTGCAGGGTAGCATGTTGAGAAGTTTCTTGTGAAACATTTGGTATTCAAAATGACACTTGATCCTATACAGCATCATGCACTTGACTTCAAAATTCATATTCAAAGTGTGCAAGACAATTCTTGCAAAATTTCAAATATTTATGTTGTTTTAAACCATTATCTTTTTCATGTATTGGATGCTGAAAATGTGAAAAAGACTTTGGTATGAAACCAACCGGTGAATAATTTCCAGCAAAACAACCACTTCCAAGACATGATTTATAAGTAGAACAAATGTGCTTATGAAGCATAGAAAGATATCCTTGATGCATTGTCAATGTTTGGCTAGGGTTATTTTTGGAGAAAATAACTCCTTATTCCTAGAATAGTGATCCTCAATACAAGTAAATGCCAGAGAAGAGAGATCATCGTGTGACGCAACAAAACTGAAATTGGACCCCCAAGGAGAGCTGGTGTGTCTACAATCGCTGTGTCAGCATTTTCCCTTGGTGTAACCCGTTCTTTTCCTCCAGCCTGAGTCTTAATCGACTTCTTCTTTCTTCGGGTTTATTTATCAAATTCGTAGAATTTGATAAATAAATACTATCCACAATGGTTGGACTTTAATTTATATTCCCGACTTTATATTATCTCCAATCCTTATAATCAATGTTTAACTTTCAACACTTTGTATTTATACTCCACGTTTCTTTTTAAATAAATAACTTGTAATGAACTTTCGGCTCTATATTTCACCACCTAGCCTTACAACAATCACACTCCAGACTTATGCTAATTATCTGCCAATCATTTAATTAAACAATTTCATTATACTCCGGCCCCACCTATATATATCAATAACCAATCAAACACTCATATCGTACCTGGCTATCCTCCGCACACCTTAGTTAACCTCCGGGCAAGTTCAACGTGCGACCACCGTCCGATGGCCCTTCTCCAAATCAACGACTCTTGGCAATTTCGCTCGGCTTTCAACGTCGGGCTTTAACGTGCGATGGCGTGGGTTAAACGGTTGTTTTCCGGGGTCACTTCGCCACGTGTCGCATTCCCTATGGAATCGCTCGCGAATAGGAAATACCGCCTACTCCGCAAAAGCGGTGCGATATGGGCAACCCGCTTGTGATTCCGCTCAGGTTTTGCAGAGGCCCATCGAAGCTGCAAGTCCGGTTCCGTTTATCCTTTTGTTTGTTAACTCATGTCCAGTCCAAATGTCAAAGCACAACAATTTCTGTCTTTATTGCTGTAGACTTTTTATATTTGAACAAATATTACACAAATTTTGCTTAAGACAAATTTCGCCGTG
Organism: Pinus albicaulis; assembly: GCA_034641835.2. NCBI lineage: Eukaryota > Viridiplantae > Streptophyta > Pinopsida > Pinales > Pinaceae > Pinus > Pinus albicaulis. The sequence continues at coordinate 1,367,224,175 of CM076582.1, read as the reverse complement.
TGGGGTGAGTTCAGAGGGTTATCCAACAATTTACGAGAATTCAAAGACAGAAGAATGGAATTATCAGTACCCAATCGCCTCACAGTTAAACAATTCTTCACAATTAGCAGTTAGAGATAATTCAATGGCAACCAAGCTTGGAAATCATTTAACTGGAATCAATTGTTCACACACAGAGGTTTATTGCAGAAATCCCCTCTCTACTCTCCTCTTCCCTCTCTACTTTTATTCATCCGAGGAATTACAATTTATATACATAACATATGGCTCTTCGGTTCCTCCGAGAGGACCGTTCTAGAAATCAAAAGGTCTAATTATAATAATTCAACTAACTGAAACTGTTCGACTCCTACAACTCTAACTAGTCTAAGTAATACAGTCAGCTGAGGTATTGACACCTAGCTGTTAAAACTCAAATGTTTTCAAACCCTCCTAGCCACAACATGTGGACAAAACCTCCTACATTGTTGGCTAGTGCCTAATGCCCCTGCATCATCGTGTGACATAAACCTATTAACAAAAGTGAATTCCTTGAATTTCACCAAATATTTTCTTTGAATTCCTTGCTTTTAAAAGCCAATGATATCCCTTATTGTGTTAATGTTACGTAAATTCCTTGTCCTAGTGCCTCACACCCTACTATGAATGTTTTACCAAAAGTATGTGCAACCGATGTTGGTGTAGAAGACATGGCATCCATTGAAAGAGAGAATGCCAAAGTAGCCTCATCATTCCATATAAATGATATTTTCTTCAAGAGATATGTGAGTGAACTTTAAATGCATGCATAATTCTTAACAAATGATCAATAATATCATGTAAGTCTAAAAAATCTTCTAAGAACCTTGATTTTCTTAGGAATAGGTCATTTTGTAATAGCTTGCATATTTTCAGGCTCCAACTTCACTCCTTCCTTTAAAACAATAAGAACCAAATACTTGAATTCTTATTTCCCAAAAGCACATTTGGATATTTTTACATAAAAATGATTGTTCTCAATAATTTATATAACTTTTCCACATGTTTAGTGTGGTATTCCCTTGATTTATTATAAATATGTGTATTATCAAAGAAAACCAACACAAATTTTATAAGATGGGATCAAACAAAATTTTTCTTAAGTCGAGCCCGTCGGACTTCAAACGGCGATAAACCATAATTCAAACCAAATTCGCGTTCCAAAATAGCCTGCTGACGTCGGCCAATTTTGTGACGCGAAAACCAAATGAATTCCGCCCTAATCTTTTTCGGGTCCGAAGTTGGGCTGGCGTACGGAGGGAGAGTTGTGACGCGAATTTCTTATCAAATTCGCCCTAATATTTTTCGGGTCTGAATTTCCACTGCGCGAGCGGCCCAAACAAAGATCCGCTCCAATCAATTTCTACCACGTCTCCTCAATAAAAACTTGCCCTGCTCCCAGCTGCAGGTGCATTCGATGGCGTTTAAGGTGATGGGACATGGATATGGCGATTTCATATCAATCGCATTAACATTTAACGTTGTTCAATTAAGTTTTCACATCAAATCCGCATTAATTAATTTTTAACATTGTTCAAGATCGGACCTCCACTCCTCTTAGTGATTCCACACGCTCCAATATGATCCGGCCTTTGGCTCTCATTATTAATGATCAGAGATTAATTATGACAGGCGTCCTTGATCGTACTGGCAGTCGAGTCGAGAAAATGTCTTTTAGCGATGGTTTTTCGTACGAGCCAGTTGTCGGATTACACCACTCGCTAACCGTGATTACAAGGAGAAGTGGCCAAACTTAAATCATACTTCAGGACTTGAAAGACATCTCATTTCCCGGGCCGATTCTGCCTCATGGCTCGTTAATTGGAATTCTGTTTCTCCGTCTCCTCTTGTGCCCACTCGCGTCTGCATTGCACCCATGCCTCGCGTGCGTCAGATGCTGCCGCAGGGGGAGCACTAGAGGTCAACCCTCGCGCGCCCTCTGCCCATCACCGTAGCCGACTTCCTGTCACTCCGGATTATTACTTAGGTTGATATCCAAATACTAGGAGTGGGCGGGGTCGGCTTGTAGGATCTGGCCACCGTATGGATTCCCCTGCTCCTGGCTTCCCCACCGCTAGTTCACCTTCTCCCATGACGCACACTGCGCAATTTTCCTTTAATTGCTCTCTCAACCGCCCGCGAATCACGGCTTTAGTCACTGTGGTCTTCCGCGAGGAGGCCCAAACGGAGGAAGAATGCACTCGTCCGGTGGGTCTGAGCTCGGAAAAAGCCGGCCAACATTCGGGCCTTCAGGAGGGGAGTCGTGTCATGCATGTGGAGGTAGCACCTAGCGATCCTAGACCTTCCGAAGGATGGTGCCAAATCGTGGAGGAACCACCGGAGGAGTAGTTTGGTTAATTTGTTTTTCTTGCTTAGCAAGCCCACTTAATTGGGCTGCTTTTAGATTATTTTACTGTGCTGGACCTTTGTAATATTTTTGAATTTTGTAAATTAAACGTTCAAGACTGGTTTCCCCGTATGAGGGCAGTCTTCTTAATTTTTTGATTTTTTGATGACAAATTTGCCATGAGTATGGCCAGGCAATGTTTTTGACTTCGGTGTAATTTTAATCGCAATGTTAATAGATTAACTTTACTTAGAATTCTCACATGATTAGCGTTTTTCTTGATCTGTTCAAGGATTTTGGTACTTTAATTTGTATTTAGAACAATGGACGTTGGTACTCTATCTGTTGCTTTACTGTTCTACATACTACTATTTCACTTTCTTATAGATGCCTCGGGCATATTTGAATGCTTTCTCGCATTAATTACAGTCAGGATAAAAATCTGCTTTACTTCACATGATATATTCAAACATCCTTTTTCTGTGAAAAGAAAATGATTAATGTTTATCACTCTACCTTCAAAACTAGCGACGCTGATCTATGTTGCCGGTTTATTGATATGGTCTGATGGTCTTTTTATATTTTGGACATATCACACTCCTCACATGATTAGCGTTTTTCTCTGTTCAAGGATTTTGGGTACTTTAATTTGTATTTGGAACAATGGACGTCAGTACGTACTCTATATGTTGCTTTACTATTCTACATACTGCTATTTCACTTTCTTATAGATGCCTTGGGCATATTTGGATGCTTTCTCAGATTGTCGATAATCTCCATGTGGACCGTTACTGGGTTTTATATCAAGTCGCCGTATGTGACATGGGGTATTTTTCTATCACTGTCTGGGGTGGGACTTCCACTTTTCTGGATGGATATTTGGGTTCCAATCTTCAGATGTGAAAATGTAATGACTTCATGGACTGTTTTACTTCATATAATATATTCAAAATAGTGTTTTTTCTCTTGTGAAAAAAAAATGATTAATGCTTATCACTCTGCCTTCAAAACTAGCGATGCTGGTCTATGTTGCTGGTTTATTGATATGGTCTGATGGTCTTTTTATATTTTGGACATATCACACTCCTCACATGATTAGCGTTTTTCTCTGTTCAAGGATTTTGGGTACTTTAGTTTGTATTTGGAACAATGGACGTCGGTACTCTATCTGTTGCTTTACTATTCTACATACTGCTATTTCACTTTCTTATAGATGCCTCGGGCATATTTGGATGCTTTCTCAGATTGTCGATAATCTCCATGTGGACCATTACCGGGTTTTATATCATGTCCCTGTATGTGACATGGGGTATTTTTCTATCATTGTCTGGGGTGGGACTTCCACTTTTCTGGATGGATATTTGGGTTCCAATCTTCAGATGTGAAAATGTAATGACTTCATGGACTGTTTTACTTCATATAATATATTCAAACAACGTTTTTTCTCTTGTGAAAAAAAAATGATTAATGTTTATCACTCTGCCTTCAAAACTAGCGATGTTGGTCTATGTTGCTAGTTTATTGATATGGTCTGATGGTCTTTTAATATTTTGGACATATCACACTCCTCACATGATTAGCGTTTTTCTCTGTTCAAGGATTTTGGGTACTTTAATTTGTATTTGGAACAATGGAGGTCGGTACTCTATCTGTTGCTTTACTATTCTACATAATGCTATTTCACTTTCTTATAGATGCCTCGGGCATATTTGGATGCTTTCTCAGATTGTCGATAATCTCCATGTGGACCGTTATTGGGTTTTATATCATGTCCCTGTATGTGACATGGGGTATTTTTCTATCATTTTCTGGGGTGGGACTTCCACTTTTCCGGATGGATATTTGGGTTCCAATCTTCAGATGTGAAAATGTAATGACTTCATGGACTGTTTTACTTCATATAATATATTCAAAACAACGTTTTTCTCTTGTGCAAAAAAAAATGATTAATGTTTATCACTCTGCCTTCAAAACTAGCGATGCTGGTCTATGTTGCTGGTTTATTGATATGGTCTGATGGTCTTTTTATAGTTTTGACATATCACACTCCTCACATGATTAGCGTTTTTCTCTGTTCAAGGATTTTGGGTACTTTAATTTGTATTTGGAACAATGGACGCCGGTACTCTATCTGTTGCTTTACTATTCTACATACTGCTATTTCACTTTCTTATAGATGCCTCGGGCATATTTGGATGCTTTCTCAGATTGTCGATAATCTCCATGTGGACCGTTACTAGGTTTTATATCAAGTCCCTGTATGTGACATGGGGCATTTTTCTATCACTGTCTGGGGTGGGACTTCCACATTTCTGGATGGATATTTGGGTTCCAATCTTCAGATGTGAAAATGTAATGACTTCATGGACTGTTTTACTTCATATAATATATTCAAAACAGCGTTTTTTCTCGTGAAAAAAAAATTATTAATGTTTATCACTCTGCCTTCAAAACTAGCGATGCTGGTCTATGTTGCTGGTTTATTGATATGGTCTCATGGTCTTTTTATATTTGGGACATATCACACTCCTCACATGATTAGCGTTTTTCTCTGTTCAAGGATTTTGGGTACTTTAATTTGTATTTGGAACAATGTACGTTGGTACTCTATCTGTTGTTTTACTATTCTACATACCGCTATTTCACTTTCTTATAGATGCCTCGGGCATATTTGGATGCTTTCTCAGATTTGTCGATAATCTCCATGTGGACCATTACTGGGTTTTATATCAAGTCCCTGTATGTGACATGGGGTATTTTTCTATCACTGTCTGGGGTGGGACTTCCAATTTTCTGGATGGATATTTGGGTTCCAATATTCAGATGTGAAAATGTAATAACTTCATGGACTATTTTACTTCATATAATATATTCAAAACAACGTTTTTTCTCTTGTGAAAAAAAAATGATTAATGTTTATCACTCTGCCTTCAAAACTAGAGATGCTAGTCTATGTTGCTGGTTTATTGATATGGTTTGATGGTATTTTTATATTTTAGACATATCACACTCCTCACATCATTAGCGTTTTTCTCTGTTCAAGGATTTTGGGTACTTTAATTTGTATTTGGAACAATGGACATCGGTACTCTATCTTTTGTTTTAATATTCTACATACTACTATTTCACTTTCTTATAGATGCTTCGGGCATATTTGGATGCTTTCTCAGATTTGTCGATAATCTCCATGTGGACCGTTACTGGATTTTATATCGAGTCCCTGTATGTGACATGGGGTATTTTTCTATCACTATCTGGGGTGGGAATTCCACTTTTCTGGATGGATATTTGGGTTCCAATCTTTAGATGTGAAAAATTAATAACTTCATGGATTGTTTTACTTCATATAATATATTCAAAACAACGTTTTTTCTCTTGTGAAAAAAAAATGATTAATGTTTATCACTCTGCCTTCAAAACTAGCGATGCTGGTCTATGTTGCTGGTTTATTGATATGGTCTGATGGTCTCTTTATATTTTGGACATATCACACTCCTCACATGATTAGCGTTTTTCTCTGTTCAAGGATTTTGGGTACTTTAATTTGTATTTGGAACAATGGATTTCGGTACTCTATCTGTTGCTTTACTATTCTACATACTGCTATTTCACTTTCTTATAGATGCCTCGGGCATATTTGGATGCTTTCTAAGATTTGTCGATAATCTCCATGTGGACCGTTACTGGGTTTTATATCAAGTCCCTGTATGTGACATGGGGTATTTTTCTATCACTGTCTGGGGTGGGACTTCCACTTTTCTGGATGGATATTTGGGTTCCAATCTTCAGATGTGAAAATGTAATGACTTCATGGACTGTTTTACTTCGTATAATATATTCAAAACAGTGTTTCTCGTCTTTTAAAGAGTCATTTTTATTTTTATTTTAAATTGAACCAGCCGTCGGTATACCGACACATTGTAGACATCGGAATTGCGACAAATCAGAAATGTCGGAAGAGCGACATCATAAAAACGTCGGACCACATTTCGTCGGAATTGTGACAGATTACAAACGTCAGAAGAGTGACGTCCAAAACGTCAGAAGAGCGACGTTAAAAACATTGGACCACATTTCGTCGGAATTGCGACATCTTACAAACGTCGGAAGAGAGACGTCCAAAACGTCAGACCACACTGCGTCGGAATTGCGACCATTTACAAACGTCGGAAGAGCGACGTTCAAAACGTCGGACCACATTTCGTCGGAAGTGCGACCGTTTACGAACGTCAGAAGCGCGACGGTTCGTGAGACGTCGGAAGAGTGACGCTTGTTCGGAAGCAACGGAAGAAGTGTCGATAGTGCAACACTTTTTAGGTGCGTCGGAATTGCGACGACATGACAAACCACGTTTTGTCCACCCTCGAACTGTCGCTCTTGCGACGACTATGTGTCGGAATAGCGACGAATTGGCTGTCGGAATTTCCGCCAAATTTTCTAGTGTTGATATAATGCAAATTTTAAGTTATGATTTTGTTTTATACAACTATTAAGAAAATTATAATATTCATTCTTGAATGCAAAATGTGTGGTACATGTTTTGTAATTTCCAGCTTACAATCAACTGACATCCATACTAGCTTATCTATGTACATTAATGAAAAATGTTTTGTATTGGATATGTTTTAATGCAATTTTAAAAATTTATGATTGTTTGACACATCTATGAACACCTAAAATTTTATGTTTGTTTTTAGATATATACATTGATATGTATTGTATCTTAAAACATTATAAAAATGATTTCAAATGCAAAATGTTTGAATTAAATGAAAATTTGCTTTCATTGCTACATATTCATGATTTTTTTAAATGACACATGATCATGTGCAAAATGTACACCTAAATATCACTTTAAATAGACATATTTCCTAATTATATAGCATTCATACATTTTCAAATGCATTTAACATGTACCACATGTGTTTTGTAATTTGCAATTTCAATCTAGTTTCATTTTAAATAACAAATGACAACAACTTGAGCTTTAAAAATAAAACATTTATTCTAATATTGAATCTAAGTTAACATTATAACAACATGTCATCATGTACATGCAAAATGTAACAACTAAATGCAAACATACTTCATTCATTGTTACATATATTTATGAACTTAAATATGTAAAACCATAGATACATTATTGTAAAACCATAGACACATGATCATGCAAAATGTACCTAAATATCACGTTTAATATATATCTACACCTAATTATATATCATTCACACATGTTTAAATCCATAACTTGCACCACACTTGTTTTGTAATTTTCAATTTCAATCTAGATTCATTTTAAATAACAAGTGACAAAACAACTTGAGTTTTAAAAACAAAACCTAATTTAAGATCGTCTAAGCTAACATTACATAGCAACATGTGATCATGTATGTGAAATTTAACAAATAAATGCAAATGTACTTCAATCATTTTTACATATATTCATGAGCTTAAATATGTAAAACCATCTATGATTGTTTTAAATGACACATGATCATGCAAAATGTACCTAAATATCACCTTTAATAGACATCCTAATTATATAACATTTACACATGTTCAAATGCATAACATGTACCACAAGTGTTTTGTAATTTGAAATTTCAATCTAGATTCATTTTAAATAACAAATAAAAAAACAACTTGAGTTTTAAAAACAAAACATATAATCTAAGATCATCTAATTTAGTTCATTAGAACAACATGTGATAATGTATGGAAAATGTAACAACTTAATCAAGCTCATTTATGTACTTTAATCATTGTTACATATTCATGAACTTAAATATGTATTTAACCATCTATAATTGTTTTAAATGACACATGATCATGTGCAAAATGCACACATAAATATCACTTTTAATAGATGTATGACCTAATTATATAACATTCATACATGTTCAAATGGATTTAACATGTACCATGTGTTTTGTAATTTGAAATTTCAATATAGATTCATTTTAAATAACAAATGACAAAAAAACTTTAGTTTTAAAAACAAAACATATTTAATCTAAGATCATCTAAGTTAGTTCATTATAACAACATGTGAACATGTATGGAAAATTTAACAACTAAATTAAATGCATTTATGTACTTCAATCATTGTTATATATTCATGAGCTTCAATAGGTATTTAACCATATATAATTGTTTTAAATGACACACGATCATGTGAAAAATGTACCTAAATAGCACCTTTAATAGACATCCTAATTATATAACATTCACACATGTTCAAATGTGTAGCATGTACTACATGTGTTTTGTAATTTGCAATTTCAATCTAGATTCATTTTAAATAACAAGTGACAAAACAAAAGGTTTTAAAAACAAAACATTCAATCTAAGATCATCTAAGTTAACATTATATAACAACATGTGATCACATGCCAAATGTAACAACTATCCAAAATTTAAAATCATTCAATACAAGTAAATGTAGTTCAAACATCCAAAATGTATAGTGTTACAAGTATCAAGTTATATAGAAAAATAAATATGACTGCATAAGTAAGACTATCTATATAGAAAAGTAAATAAGACTATCTATCAAATAAAATGTTGTTGCAGTGTATTTTCGAGCAGTGTCGTGAGCCTCCTTGTGCTACCATCTAAAGAATGGGGAACCTACACAATGTGTAAACATTAAAATTTAATGTTTTAGGATTTAATGTGAATGTAGAACTTCATAAAAAAAAATCATGAAATACCTCATGTTCCCCCTCCATTGTCCCATTTTGGTTGTCCATCAATGCATCCTCCACGGTAAACTATACAATCAATATATATATATATATATATATATATATATATATATATATATATATATATATATATATATATATATATTTTACACCATCTTCGTATGAAAATGCATAGTCTAATGCAATAATATTAAAAAAGTTGTTCAATTACATACATGTGTACACAATTATTTATTTTAAAAATATTTCATTATTATATCGATATAATAATAGAATAATAATTGTACATCAACATCATGAACACTTAAAAAACACTAACATTTCACAACATATCATCTTGATTGTGAGAACCTGAAGCTTCAACCGTGATATTATCAAAAATTTTGTTCATCAAGTGTGTTAACTGCAAATGGTGAACATATGATACATTTTTTATATATTAACATATACAAATAAACATATATATGTAAATTACAAATTACATTAAAATATTCACCCTGACCATTAATAGATATCAATCCCATGCCCTCTTCGTCATGAATAATTAAGTCCTTCCAACCATTGCGACAATGCTTTGCATATGTTCTAAGCTCTTCAATACTCATGTTGTCTATCTCATCATATGTATTATACACAAAATTAGAACGTGCATTCTCTCGTGATCTTTGTCGATTCACCCAATATCAATTCCACCAAGTATAGGCTAAACATTATCTATGATGGAATCCTTTGCTTCTCAACTAATTTGAGGAGTGGCATCCATCTCTGACCATAAATTTTCCACATGAAGAAGTCAGCTTATTAATGGTGGATCGGGGTGATGCAACTCAGCATCACGCTTAGTGCCCATATGGTCACATAATCGACCTTTCCCAAGACCAAAAAATTAAGAGGGAAGGTCATTATAGTTGTGTTTCATTCTAAAAAATAATTCTGCATAAAATAATTTTTCAAAATAAAGAGGAACCTCGTAATTCCATGGTAGTATTCCATAGGCAGAAAGGTTTCTATCATACAAATGGAAATCTATATCAAGGTGCCTGAAATATTTCACCTTTAGCATCTTTCTTTTCGGCCCTTCTTTGAAATTAAACATATATTTTTCCATTTCTTTTGTAACTATGTGTTTAACATCATCCCATATATTGGTACCCATCATCGTTTCCTTTCTTTTCCTCATAACTTCTACAAAAGTATCAGTGGTTGGACCAAGATTTTTTTGAACATCTACAAGTGTGCTTAAAGAGTGTGTAACTATTTCTAAGCTTTCCCGACTCTCAACAGGGAGTTTCAAAGATAAAAGATCTTTCTTCAATTTTGAATAAATATGTTCACACCTTTGTAATGTGCATTGTTGGATGTTTGTTTCCCAAGGTAAATCAGAAATTTCAGAACATAATTTGTGGTTAGTGTACAACCTTCTTCTTGAATAACGCGGTCTATCCTACATATTTTTCGAACAACATTTTCACCCTCTGCATCAATATATAAAATTATGTATAAATAAAAAAACATGTGAACAAATTTGATTTTTAACCATAAAAAAATTATATATAAATAATTTAACAAATTAATAATTGAATGAAAATAATATTCAGATTGATGGCCACCTCGAGATGCTTGGCAGCATCATGTCCACCCTGAGATGATTGAGAACTAGCATGACCACCCATTGATTAGCCACCACCCATTGGTTTAGAACCAACATGACTACCCATTGATTGGCCACTAGGGGAATGCATACCACCACCGGCACACGATTTTCTAGCATCTATTGATTAGCCACTAGGGGAATAAGTACCACCACCATGCTCACACGACCAGAGGGAAGCTTCATAAAAAAATATGAATTTATAATAAACTCAAAAGTACACACATACATATAAATACATACATACATACATACATACATACATACATACATACATACATACATACATACATACATACATACATACATACATACATACATACATACATACATACATACATACATACATACATACATACATACATACATACATACATATATATATATATATATATATATATATATATATATATATATATATATATATATATATATGATTAATTAGATTGTGCGAACCATAATACGATTGAGTGAACCATGGCCAGGCTCCATTGATGGAGTAGATACTCTTTTCCTTTGAACTCTGAAAAAATAAAAAATAAAATTTATAAAAAATTAATTTAACTCACAAAATTGATAAAAAATAAATTCCATATGTATACGTGTATGTACATGGGGATAAAATTATATGTATTCAATAAAAAATAAATTCCACATGTATACAAGTATGTATGGGGATAAGATTATATATTCAAACGTAATTTAAAAACATGCACATTTAGTAAAAATGCCATCAACATCCTCTGATCCATGATCCTACTCTCTTATAGAGGCATGGGATTCTATTGATGTTCGCCTCGAAGAATCGCATGCCAAATGATCATCCTCCATGATATATATATATATATATATATATATATATCTACAGTGGACATTTACAATTATTTTTAAAATTACTATGTAAAATAAATTCAAAAGAATTCAAAAAATTGATGTAATTTAGTACAAAAATATTGAGCACAAACACAAATTATGTAAAACAAAAAACTTTCAAAGTGAAAATTGATGTGTAAAAATCACTTTAAACAGAAAAAATTTGAATTCCTACACATTTCAATTTTATAAAACATGAATTTCACCAAGTTTTGCTTACATATTGGTGGGAGCACACTTGGTATATAATTGAAAAAAAAAACATGGTCATTAAAAATCATGCATTTATAAGTAAAAAAAACACACATATCAAAGCTATGTTACAATGTCCATCAATAAATTTAGGGTTATAATATTAGTCGTTTGGTTTATAATATTGGATTTAGGGTTATAATATTAATCCTTTGGTTCTGAATCCTTTAAGTTTATAATATTAATCCTCAAATTCTAATCCCTTATGCATGTAATATAAATCCTCAGATTTAATATTATTCCCTTGGGTTTATCATGTCTTTGGCTTATAATATTAATCCATTGAGTTTAATAATCTATTGGGTCTATAATATCATTGATCCTTTGGTTTATAACATTAATCCCTAATATGTATTATACTCGACAATAATTTATGTTTTAGGAGTCTAAAAAGAGCTTAAAAAGAAACTCCTCCTAGAGGAGCGAGTTTCATAAAGGATAGAAATAGGTTTCTATCATGATGGAACTGCTCAAAACATGCATTTTTCAAGAGTTTCGCTAATAAGAACACATATTGCAGGAGTTCCTCGGGAAAGGGAAAAACACCAAGTGAAAGTGAATGATTGGCCAAGAAGATGGTAGTGATGGAATTAAAAAACTAAGGCTCATCTGGGAGAAACACGATGATAAAAAGTGATAGTCACAACGATAAAGTAAGAGTGGTTTTATTTTTACACATGTTTGAAACAAAGGAATACTATTCTTGAGGTTGGTTTCATTTTTACACAAGCTCAAAACATAGGAGAATTATGCTTGAGAGTGGTTTCATTTTTAAATAGGCTTGAAACATGGGAAAACTATGCTTGAGACAGGTTTCATTTTTATAGAAGATTGAAACAGAGAAATAATGAGATTGATATAAGTTTTAATGCCCCCCAACCATAGCCCTCGGAGGCACATGCCCCCTAATCTTCATTTGATCTTCCTAAATATACTATTGGTTACTAATAGGTGGATGAAATGAAGGTTCATTTACGATATCATATGAAGGAATCAACTCAATTAGAGGGGTATATGTTTCATTTTTTAACAATATTGACACGGGAAAAGAACTATGATCATATTAACTTGTTTAATTTTTAAACAATATTGACATAAGAAAAATAACTATGCTAATTAGAGGTCTCATAGGTTGGTTTCATTTTTATGAGATCTTGAAATGAAAATAACTATGCTTAGACCTTGTTTCATTTTTTAACGATCTTGACACAAGAAAAGGAACTATGCACATGAAACCTTGCCATGGATTCCAAGAGGAAAATTCTCTAAAAGAAATACATGCCAAGGGACACATCTCAATCATGGCTTCCAAGAGGTCTTCATCAGATGGCAGAACAATTATCTAGAAGGAATACATGTCAAGGGACTCAATAGGGGTAGGAATATCAAGCTCCAATGTCCCCATTGAAGGGTTCATCATATCACTTACCAGATTTAAATCAAAAGAAATTAAGAATATAGCTAGAGGCTCATTTTCATCAGTAAGTGAAGGCATGGTACAAGTTTCCCCATAATTAACCCATGGTGGGGTAGATACCACTTCCATATATGGAACATTTACAGATGTCAGATGGTTGGTAGTCGAATCAATACTAATGAATGAAAACTGATTAATGGTAACAATGTTTCCATTGTGAGGGAAAGATACCACTCAAAGGAGTGTCGACATGACAACTTTCATGGCATAGACATAGTCTTGCCCAAGGAGAAAATTGAAATACAAGAGGCCTTTGACTACCGTAAGCTCAATACAAACAATTTTTCCTTAGAGAGTAATGGGTAACTTAGTAAGGATCCCTAAAGGTTCATTGATTGTTCTGTTAAAAGAAAAAATATTCTATGTAACAGACACAAGCCGAGGGGAACCCAAAGCTTTCCAAGTGGATGCAGACAAAATACTAATAGAAGAACCTTCATCTACATTTGTGTGACACACATTTTTATCATAATACTTCACAATCATTTTGAAAGGGGCAGAAGAAGGGATAAGAGTCTCTATTAGTCGACTCCAATCAAAGTATATAACATAAGTACTTGGAGGGGGTTCCATGGAAATAAATGAGATTCCCCCTTGTGTGGTATAATATGAAGTAACAAGAAGAACTTGGGGGGCATGAATTTCACTGTCTAACGAGAGAGTGGGACCGAATGAATGTGAAATAAAGTCGACCACTTCATTAACCAATGGTTCATCAACCTTAGTGGTATGGGTTTCACTCTACAAAGGAAGACTCTGGAATTGAATGAACTTGAATTGGGCTCAATCACTTTGTTAACTGACGGTAGGTTGGGAGAAAGCTTACGATAACTAGTTAGAAGTTGCTACTGAGAAACAATAAGGTTTTCTAGAAATTTAGAGGCTTCATCCATATGAGGGAAAAGGTGAGTTTGATGACTCTATTTACATAAACTACAACGAAACCTAAATTTACCCTTTTTCCTTGTAACCTTAGATTCATTGGTTCATGAATCAACAGTAAGTTGATAAGAACTTTTAGACCATACTACCAAGGCCTTAGGAATACCAAAACAATTGATAAGGAAGTGGTCACACTTATAGAGCTTGTAAGGGTATTTGGGCTTGCGATTCATGTTGGAGGGTTCCTCAACATTATCAAGGCTCACAACCATGGTTACTTGATTTACACCTTTATTATCTTGCTTTATCTTCTTCTACTTCATTTTCTTCTTCTCCTTAGCTTCTTGGTTACTAGCATTAATAATTTAACCAGGTGAAGAAGAAGAAAGGGTAGAATACATGATGGGTGAAGAAGGTAAATGATCAACATGAGGTAAAAAATCAGGTTGGTTGAGGAGCATTATCTGGTTGAGGTGAAGCAATTTTGGTATTTTAAGCCAACGAGGTTGAAAACAACCATATTGATAAACCTATCGTTAATCTGTGAAGAGAAAATCACGTAGCCATATAAGCAGGATCAACATTTTCAAAGTAAGGAAAAATTCTAGAATCCTCATTAGGAGGGGTTCCTTGGTTGGTAAATTATGGAATTATTTCCATCAGATTCCCGTATGTCTACTGAAAATGAATTTTATTTAAATTTTTTAGAAATTAATGATAGTTAAATTCACAATTGGTATCAATGAAAATAAAAAAATAGTAAAAACAAGATACGAGGTATAAAAGTTTACCAAGTTTTTTATAACCGCAGAATACTGTTTCTAGTATGTGCAGACAATATCCCTGAATGTTGTGTTCGGTGTATCACAAACAATAGGGAAGATGGTTCAGTTACCTATGGAAGGTTTCCAACCTAAATATGGTATTGTGATATAGCAAAAAGTATGTTGAAGCTCAGTCTGTGTTAGCGTTGTCTAGTGCGTCGTGTAAGATAGGAAGCCTTCTGATATAGTTATCATATGTGGAACGCCATTTGATATACCAAAGGGTACATGTAGAATGATCCCATCTACTTACGTACATGGAATATTGGCTACCGGTAGAATGTAACACATACAATTAATGACAACTTCTATGTTTATAGATGTCAAAACATAGCTTCTAACCTAGATCCACTCAATATAATATGATTGATTAATGTCTTGGTAAATTTTAATTGATTTTATTGTTTCAATTTTCATTAAATTATTCAAATGTGTATGGTAATCAACTGGTATAGTAACTCAATTCAACTAATGCGACTCATTAGAGAATTTTTGAGGTCAAAAATGGGTCTCCTAAGAAAAATGTACAACCAAAATAAAATTATAAGAACTAATAGGATTCAAGATGATGACGTCAACCATGGGGGATGATTCACCATTTTTGGGGTAAAAAAGTAAAAATATTAAAAAATAATAAAATGGTAAAACTACTTTTTCAATTTGTATTTTCAACTTATCTCCCTAAGGTTTTACTCAAATGTCAAGTGGGAGTACTATTTGGATGCAAAATTTAATTCCTCATCCAAGGAGTACCCATGTTGCATACTTTTGATGGACCCATTAGCACCTGAATTGGACCCCAGGCTGCAAAGGCAAAACAGGGTAACAAACTAAACCACCCTTAGCCTTGTAGCTAGCCCTACAAGGACATGATAGGGCTCTCTCCGTGAAAGAATATTAAATGGAACACAATAAATGGACTGATATTGGGCTAGATAAAATGATGGGAAAAGAGTTTAATAAAATGAATGAATGAATTAATTTTCAGGGATGTGTGGGATAAAGGGACAGTTGAAACCGAGAATTAAATTAGGACACAGGGTATTTCATGGGGCAAGATAGGCAGGAAACTTAGCAATTAAAATTTAATGAGGATGGGATGAAAGACTGGCGAGGAGCTGAAAAGGGCACAATAAATGGATCCTTTTCAAACAGAAGAAAAATACAGAGTATGAATGATTTCCCAAGGCAGAGCATATAAAATGGATTCTACCTTTCTTTCTTGAAAGCATTCAAAAGGAAATGTTTATGGATGAATGGAACACATAACAATTCACATATGAAACAAAGAAGAAAAACAAATGCTAAATCTCATACCACATGGATCCCACAAATTAGAGCTGCATCTCTTATTAATTCTTGTCAAACTGTACAATGTAGCACAGAGATGTTCTTCCACACTATTTCCCCTACTTTCTGAGTTACTCACCATTTACAAATGATTCATAATTACAATAAATATACTGTAATGTGGGAAACTAGATCCACAGAAAAGGGAGCTGTTCTAACAACTGAAGAACCGAAACACAATCATAGAAAGAAATACAACAATCTGCCCATAAGAATAAGGGACAGCATTGCATTTGACCACTTGGAGATTTTGCTATTATGCTATATGGAATAAAATAGGTAATCCGATGAAGAGTTTTCCTATTTTGCTGCTGCTGTAACAATCTTTGTTTTGAATAAGCTCTCGGCCCTTCGACTGTCACTTTGCTTTCCACTATTTCTTTTGAAGATAATTGAACTTTATAAAATATTTTAGAAAAATGAAATGAAATTATGCCTCGGTGAAGGGAAAATTCTATTTTAAATGGGAAGAAGGGAAGGGAAGGAGGAAGAAATCATATAAAAATCGCAATCGCAATAAACGGGCGGAGAGATAATATATAACAAGCACATTGTGATATGGCGCCATCGCAATCGGAATCGGAAGGATCGGGGAAGGGGATATAATATAATAAACAATTTGAAAATAGTGAAATTGCAATCAGAGCTTCGGGGAATAGGAAGGATAACAAAAATCTTCCGATGCGATTTGTGGATGTGGAACCAGAGGGAAAAAAATTTGTAATAATGAAATAATAGAAATTTTAACCTTTACAAAGGAAAAGGGCTCTTTGTAATGAATGGGCGAAAGGCTTAAGTGGTGGGACCGGGGGCTAATCACAATCGGAAATCGGAGGGGAGTGGAGTGACACATATGGGGAATGCCGATTGCGATGGCCCGATTTAGCTGTGGGCCATCCGATCGATGGGGAAGATCGACGGTGATGGTGTAATCGGAGGGTATCGGCTATAAAATCGCATCAAAGCATAAGGGATTTGCGATGCGATCGGAGGAGGGGCTGCGATTAATTATGGGCCGTTGGATCGGAAGGGACAGATCAACGGTGGGGACATCAATCGAAGGGGGACTTATGGAAGCACCGATTGAGATGGCGCGATTGGATGTGGGCCGTCTGATCGGCGGGGGTAATCAATGATCGGATATCAATCGAAGGTTTCAATCGAGGGAGTGGATCGGAAGTTGCGATCAATCGGAGGAAGGGTGCAAGACTTTGCGATGCGATCAATCGCATCGAAGATATTTGCGATTGGCTAATCGGAGGGCTTTTATAAGATGAGCGATGCGATCGGGGGTGAGATAGGGGCTTAACATGATCGCATCGGAACCTTTGGGATGGGACAATCGGAATAGCATTTCCAAACTTTGCGATTGCGATATAAAGGGGATGAACCTTTGGGTCGGGGTTTTATATGATATAAAACTTTATAATAAAGTTTCATCACAACGTATGGTGGGGAAGTGGTTGGGAACGATGGGACTTTATAATATAAAGGTTTTTATTGTAAAGTTTCAATGGAGTATGGAGGGGAAGTGGTTTTAATCGCATAAGTGTTTTTCAATGATTATAATGCGATTATGTAATTGGAGGGTGGGGGGAACGGGATTTTACTAAAGAAAAATATTAAACTTTAATAATACAAAGTTTTAAAGGGAAAAATGGGAAATAGGGTATATGAGGATATAGGGACTTTTACTTCACTTACGCATAAATTTCAATCCAGAAGTCAGTTTTAAGAGTGTAGTATACCGTTGGAAAGCTATTTCCGGGCTCTTTCTGATGGATCTACTTGGAAGATGATTTGGTGCTGAAAATGCTGAGGAAAACTTCTCTGAAGGCAGGGACATCACTTTGTGGAGATAATAGCTTCTGAATTGTGACTTATTACATATGATGATATAAAATTACATAATGAAAAATAATAAAGGAAAAATATCATGTTTTCACCTCAAAACATGGTCTTGAGGTGAAAATTACATCAAGCTAAATAAAATATCTTTCTGATCTTTCAGGTGTTGTGACTACTGATTTTATTGATTTCCTCATGACCTTGCTGATATTATTGACATTTGACTCATTAATTTGACCATGGTGAGACCATAGAAACCAATGAGACCCATCCTATGACCTACTGATATGATTTTGAGAATAAAAGTGACTAATGACTAAAGACCATAGAAAGGAAAATCAGGAAGTACCTCATGAGGGACAATTGATAAAAACTACTACCATCAATGAATCCATGACCTAGCGGAATGGTCAAGTTTATTCGGTATGAGACACCTAATATGCAAATGCAAAAGAGCAGTTTTGATCACTGATGGCAGTATGAATAGAATGACACTAACATTGGCTCCATTGGGGATGGTAGCTCCTTGGAGGTGCCAAGAACACCGTAGACCAAGTAGCCTTATCCATTGGGCATGGATTCAAAAATTTTGAAAACTGACTCTGACTCTAGACTAAGACTGAAAACTGAAATAAAACAAAACCATACACATATCATCCAAGTTTTATAGCCTTCACCTCGGGCCCCAAACTTGAATGACTATGCATTTTGAACTTTGATTTTAGAAAAATAAAATGGTATATACAATGATGATGAGATAGATTTTGATCCATGTCTTCAACAATGGTAGTGCTTCAATAGCCTACCATTTACTGCTCCTCCAGGATGATCCTGGCAATCCATTTCTGAAAGCAAGAAGGCATTCTGACCCCTGTATGCTGTAATTCTGTATGGTCCCTTCCAAAGGTTGTCAAATTTACCGTGCTTCCCTTTGTATTCATTTCTTGCATCCCATTTCAACACTACATCATCCTGTCATAGATATTTTTAATCTTTTCCTGCAACTGACTCGTTTTCTGTGACACTTCTTCTCTTGTTTGTTGAAGGTGGATCCTCTGGTTGATTCTTCGCTGGTTGTCATCATCTTCACTTCTAAATTCTTGTAATAATCTCATAACTGGAACCGCAAGAGAAGTAGGAAATACTGCATCAGTACCATAAACCAACTCAAAAGGTGACATACCTATTGATATTTTACTGTTGACTCTGTCTGCCCACAGTGCGTTGATAAGCTTCCAGTGCCAATTTCTTTTGTTTGCCTCCAACATTTTCTTAATTATATTGATCAATGATTTATTCGATGACTCTGCCAGGCCATTGCCTTGTGGATAATACGCTGTTGAATGGCCCAGCATGATGTTGTATTTATCATAGAAATCGATCATTTTCTTTGATCTGAACACGGCTGCATTATCTGTCACAATTTTACATGGGCAACCAAAACGAGATAAAATATTTGATTCTAGGAATTGAATAATTACCGTGTCAGTCGCTTGCCTGGCAGGGATGGCCTCAATCCATTTCGTAAAATAATCTGTCCTAGTCAATATCCATCGATGCTGTGCTGAGGGCGCAGGATGTATTTCTCCTATAAAATCGAGCCCCCACTGCTGAAAGGGCACGTTCACTGAAACAGGTTTCAAAGGAAGTGGAAGCAATTTCTTCTTCCCTTGGAAAATTTGACACTCATGAAAATTCATCACTGTTTTATATAAATCAGAAAATAATGTGGGCCAATAATACCCGGCTCTCAATACCTTGTTCGTTGTAGTTTTCCAAAACAAGTGACCACCATAGTCACCTTTATGGAAATCGTGCATTACCTTCTGAGCTTCTTCTTCAACCAGGAAATTTAGAAAAATGCCTCCCGGATCCTTCCAAAATAGAGCACTGTTCAAAATGCAATATTTTGCAGATTTGAGTTTCAAAGATCTACCTTTATTATTAGACATGCCTGGAGGGGGTGACAAATGCTGAAGAACATACAAAATATCTGAATACCAAGGGGACTGCAGAAAAATATCTGAAATAGGAACTAACAAACCTTCAATGTCCTCTTCTGACATCGCTGTAATGACGTTTATATCTAAGGCACGCAGATTTGACTGGGCCGTCAATTTCGCCAAACCTTGGCCTTTGATCAATTTCGTGGGCTTGATCTCCAGATCATACTCTAACATAGCTGCTATCCATTTGCCTCTTCGACCTTCTGGATCAGTTTGCATGAGCACATCCTTGACTGCTGCGTTACGGACATATGCTATAGTGTGTGAATGTAGAATATAGACCCTAAAATCTTTCAATTCCTTAACAAGAGACAATGCCTACTTTTCAATAATATTATATCTTAAAGCAGCATCTCTAATAGTCCTACTGAAAAAGGCAATTGGCTTTTCTACTTCATCTCTCTTTTGCATTAAAACAACAACCATAGTATGCTCAGATGCAAACGAAAATATAATAAAATCTCGAGTATAGTCGGGACTGAACAGAACTGGGGCATTAGACAAAGCAAACTTTACCAGATTGAATGATTTAATAGCTTCTTCACTCCATTTAACATTGCTGTCTTTCTTCAACATATTGGTCATTTCTCTCAAATTCTCAGCCAGATTAGGTATAAATCTACGCAAAAAATTCATCTTACCATTGAAGGCCTGAATCTCTTTCTTGTTCCGTGGAAGATCTATGAGCTAGATTTCCTCAACTCTGGATGGATCTATGCGAATGCCATCTTTAGAGATGATGTGGCCGAGCAATTTTCCCTCATCCATGGCAAAAAGGCTCTTCTTAGGATTGAGAGAAATCCCAAACTTTCTACAACACTGAAAAACCACTCTTAGATGGTGCAAATGCTCATCATCTGAAGTTGAAAACACGATCAAATCATCCAAATAGACAACAAGAAAAACATCTTTCTCATTTGCAAAGGCAATGTCCATTGCACGCTGGAAGGTAGCTCCAGCGTTCTTCAGTCCAAAAGGCATCTTGGCATACTGAAAGGTTCCCCGGGGTGTTGTGAAGGCAATTTTATCTTGGTCCTTCTCATGCACCAAGATCTGATTGTATCCTGAGTAGCCATCAAGTAGTGACATCCTAGATGCTCCAACTACCCTCTGCAGAATATGGTCCATTTTCGGAAGTGGGTAGTTATCCTTTAAGGATGCCTTATTCAAGTTCTGAAAGTCAATACACAGTCTTATTTCTCCAATCTTTTTACACACTGGGACCAAATTCGAAATCCAATCAGAAAATATAATAGGAACTATGATTCTTGCTTTGTACAACCTATTTACCTCCTTTTCAATTGATGGCAGCAGCTTTGGATTGATTCTTCTCAGCTTCTGTCTGAAAGGCTTTTGATCCGGCTTGATAGGAATTGTATGCTGAATTATGTTCTTATCATACACTTTCAAATCTGAATAATCCCATGCAAATACATCAGAAAATTCAGAAAGAAATTTAACATACTTCTCCTTTACATCATGGGATAATGCCTTTGATAATTTGACAAACTTGGGCTGATCAGCTATTCCAATATTCACATCTTCAACTCCTTTCTCTGTGGGCACCAAGTTTGGTTTCTTTGCGACATCATCCTAATCAAAAATCTCCTCTAGAGGTATGAGACCTCTAGGAATTACATTATCCTTTAACTGCAATATGTCCATCTGGTTTGCTTTTAACTCCTGATTATCCACCTCATACTCACCCTCTATGGGAGTATCTTTGAATTTTCCATCACTCTGCAAAAATGCATTAATCTCATTATCATCCGAAAATACTTGCCAATACCTTAAATTGTCCGGAATAGCAGGCCTATGTTTGACATAGATTTCAAACTTATTGCTGGAGTTCATCGGAATCTTCAAGTTACTTGTAGTAGTGGCAAGAGAATCAACAATAATGTTCTGCATCCTGGGCACTGCTGTCAAAGTATACTCTAGGAATGTTTTCAAAATGTCCAAGACTGCATTTCTGTATGCCCTCAATCTTGGATGTTTTTCTTGATATTCGCCCTTCACCTATTTGATTATAAATTCGGATTCGCCATACACAGAGATCCTTTTTGCATTCAACTTCTTCAAAATTTTGAGACCTGCAATCAAAGCCTCGTATTCTACTTCATTGTTAGAGCAATCAATAGCTAACTTATAAGCACAAAATCTAACATTACTTGGAACCTTCTCATGTTGAAAAAAAGGGCTCCTAATCCATATTCCAATACCAGCTCCATCCTTACCAACATCTCCATCAAAATCCATACTCCACAGGCCTTCTTCTTCTTCTTGAAGATGCTGGAAATTTGTTTCTTTCTCTTCTTTACCTTGACTGATTTCTCGCTGGTCATTGTCGCTTTGCTATTGGCAGGCAGGAGGTTCAGAAGTGTTTGCTGCTTTGTCCTTTTCCTGTTTGAGGATCTCTCTGAAATTCTTTGAAATCTCAGGTATTTCATCCACTTGTACCAATTGAACATTCTCATCATTTAAACCACCATCAGAATACAAGACAAAAGACTTTAAATCTGTATGGACAACATTAATGGGATGATTTACAGGCTTGTCTTTGCTGGTAATCATATATTTCATTTTATTTTCCCTATATAACTTCCTCAACTGGCCAAATACAAGGATAGTGGCATAAGAGAAGTCAAGCTGCATGGTTCCCTTAAGTTTTTCACCCCAAGACCTAGATAGAAGCATTCCAAAACTTGGTGGGACATCAGCAACAACTACATCCATCAAGACATTATTTGCCAGAATCTGATCTAAAGACACTACCAAATCTTTAATTAAACCAATACAGTGGACCCTACTTGAGTCGAAGGAATACAAGTCATGATATTTACGAGTGATGTCAAGGCCTAGCTTCTCCATGACAGCTTTGGGCATCAAATTATGTGAGGCCCCAGAGTCCAACATAGCATTATGCAGGATAAAATCATGTACTCTAAGACTCAAGTAAAAAGGAGGGACTTCATTTTCTTTAGATTCTTCTGTGGCTGGACCGAAAATAAGTTCAGGGTAGTCGTCTTCTACATTGACCATATCGGAGACAGAATCTATTTGCAAGACTTTGGACACTTGAGTTTTATACACACTATTCTTTACCAACTCTGTGAGGGGCAAAGACACTTTTAACTTAGAAATTTCATTTTCTAGATTAAAGGAGGGAGCTTTCTCTACCTATTTAATGGGCGGGTCTTTCTTCTCTGTTGGCTCCTTTATGGTGTTCTGCTAGTTCTTTTCATTTGTTGTATTAGCAACTGCAGGTACTTTGCTAGAGGAAGGATCAGCTGGCTCCTTAGCTTTCTTCTATGCATCGTTCTTCATTTGGATTTCCTTTCTCTTTTGAATGGGACTGATTGTAACCTCTCTATTCCTTAAAGAGTACTGCCTTTGCTGGGCCAACAGAGCATTCATATACCCTCTCTGATAGTCATCAGACTCCTCTTCTAGTACTGTATCATTGGCCAAAATAAAATTTCAGTCTTTTTGAATGTCTGGAGTCGCCACTGTGTATTCTTCGTCTTCTGTAAGGAAAATGGGCGCACCGTCCGCTGTGAAAAAGTGATTAGCCTTAATCACAGGATCATCATCATCTGAATCTATCCCTTGCATGTAGTTCTGCTGCAAAGGAGTTTTAATCTTCTGTTGTGGTGGGGAAACTTGGTCCGACATTCTTTGGTCTCTCTGTTTAATTCTAAATTGCGGCTGCTACCCTCTGATATTCGGATTTCTTATTTGAGGCTCAGGTCTATCTGCAATGGTTAACCTATCAACCATTTTTTCCACTGTTCTGATCAGAGTGTCCATTTTACTGTCTGAAGTAGACGCCTCCTCTTTTATTGTGACTCTTTTCTCGGCTCTGGCTCGTGCTCTTTTAGCCTGCAGATTAGCTTCAACGTTTACCGCTATCTTCTGCATGTCTTCAAGTGAAGACGGATCTCTTTCATGCAGCTGATATGCCATGTTGGCATCAAAACCGTTAGGAAATTTTAACAATGATAGCCCCACAAGAGGCTTCAAATTAGCTGGAATATCATTATATACAACATTGAATCTCAAACAATAATCCTGCACGGTTTCACCCACCTTCCTCTTAATGTTTTCATACTTAGATAGGATTTGAAGTGGGTTCTTTTTTACCTCCCACTGGTCCAGGAACTGAGTGTGCAACTCCTGTAAAGTGCGAATTTTTCCTGGTGGTAAGGCTCTAAACCACTTTCTGACTTCGCCTTTGAACCTTTGAATAAACAACCTTGTCGTTACATTCTCTTCTTCTACCTCATGCAAATCAAAAAAGTCATTCATTTTATCAACATGCTATTGAGCTGTGATGCTTTGAGTGGCATCAAAAATAGGAATTTTGCTTTGATAGTCAGCTGACATATCATTGAGGACCTGGGGTAAGACCAGGGGTGCATACTTGGCAGCCATAACTTTGGGTGGATTTACAACAGGATTTGAGGGAGGTGTTAATGGAGAAGATGACAATTGGGAATTGACTGATGGGAATGCTAATGAATTGGGAGGAGGAAAAACTATTCCTGATGATTCTGAAGGCTCAGGAGGATTAGTTACAGTGATGGACTGAGGAGAATTCAAAATGTAATCGTCAATGGAGGAATTTTCTCTTTGGACTTAATATCTACAAGAAAGTCAGGATCTAAAACTGTATCATCAATGTCATTTTCAGACTTATTCCTAAATAAAGAAAGCTCGAAATTCTCGTCAAAGGAAAGATCCTCTACAAAAAACCATTCACTAGGCCAAGTATAGGATCTGAAAATGGGTCTGGGGCTTAATGATCCTTCTTGTCTTCTAACAATTCTTGGGACAATATTTGGATTTTCAAACACAGGGGGAAGATTTGGATCTGGATTAGCCCTGGTGTATCTTCTTGAAGCCAATGTGGTCGAATGTCTATTTTACAAAATCTTATTTTGCAGCCTAGCAAAATCTGAACGTCATCGTTCAAACGTCTAGAATTATTTGATAAACTGCGGCAAATCTTGCAAGTCAGATGTTATGTTTATAAAACTAGACCGGAGATTGACTGAAGCAGCATTTATCTACTTATGCACTTGTAAAGTAATGTGCAGTTTCGAAGGCTACCTGGCATAACTTCAGGCTCCATCTGTAGTTTGTAAAACAAATAACACTAACAAACAAACAATATTGAGCATGCTTCCCCAGTGGAGTCGCCAAAGAATGTTAACACCTGAATTGGACCCCAGGCTGCAAAGGCAAAACAGGGTAACAAACTAAACCATGCCCAGCCTTGTAGCTAGCCCTACAAGGATAGGATAGGGCTCTCTCCGTGAAATAATATTCAATGGAACACAATAAATGGACTGATATTGGGCTAGATAAAATGATGGGAAAAGAGTTTAATAAAATGAATGAATGAATTAATTTTCAAGGATGTGTGGGATAAAGGGACAGTTGAAACCGGGAATTAAATCAGGACACAGGGTATTTCATGGGGCAAGATAGGCAGGAAACTTAGCAATTAAAATTTAATGAGGATGGGATGAAAGACTGGCGAGGAGCTGAAAAGGGCATAATAAATGGATCCTTTTCAAACAGAAGAATAATACAGAGTATGAATGATTTCCCAAGGCAAAGCATATAAAATGGACTCTACCTTTCTGTCTTGAAAGAATTCAAAAGGAAATGTTTATGGATGAATGGAACACATAACAATTCACATATGAAACAAAGAAGAAAAACAAATGCTAAATCTCATACCACATGGATCCCAAAAATCAGAGCTGCATCTCTTATTAATTCCTGTCAAACTGTAAAATGTAGCACAGAGATGTTCTTCCACACTATTTCCCCTACTTTCTGAGTTACTCACCATTTACAAATGATTCATAATTACAATAAATATATTGTAATGTGGGAAACTAGATCCACAGAAAAGGGAGCTGTTCTAACAGCTGAAGAACTGAAACACAATCATAGAAAGAAATACAACAATCTTCCCCTAAGAATAAGGGACAACATTGCATTTGACCACTTGGAGATTTTGTTGTTATGCTGTATGGAATAAAATAGGTAATTGGATGAATAGTTTTCCTATTTTGCTGCTGCTGTAACAATCTTTGTTTTGAATAAGATCTCGGCCCTTTGACTGTCGCTTTGCTTTCCACTATTTCTTTTCAAGAGAACTGACCTTTATAAAATATTTTAGAAAAATGAAATGAAATTATGCCTCGGTGAAGGGAAAATTCAATTTTAAATGGGAAGAAGGGAAGGGAAGGGAAGGAGGCAGAAATCATATAAAAATTTCAATCGCAATAGACGGGCGGAGAGATAATATATAACAAACACATTGTGATATGGCGCCATCGCAATCGGAATCGGAAGGAACGGGGAAGGGGATATAATATAATAAAAATTTTGAAAATAGTGAAATTGCAATCAAAGTTTCGGGGAATAGGAAGGATAACAAAAATCTTCCGATGCGATTTGGGGATGTGGAACCAAAGGGAAAAAAATTTGTAATAATGAAATAATAGAAATTTTAACCTTTACAAAGGAAAAGGGTTCTTTGTAATGAATGGGCGGAAGGCTTAAGCGGTGGGACCGGGGGCTAATCGCAATCGGAAATCGAAGGGGAGAGGAGTGACACATATGGGGAATGCCGATTGCGATGGCCTGATTTAGCTGTGGGCCATCCGATCGGCGGGGAAGATCGGCGGTGATGGTGTAATCGAAGGGTGTCGGCTATGCAATCACATCGGAGCATGAGGGATTTGCGATGTGATCGGAGGAGGGGCTGCAATTAATTATGGGCCGTTGGATCGGCGGGGACAAATCAACGATGGGGAAATCAATCAGAGGGAGACTTATGGAAGCGCCGATTGCGATGGTGCGATTGGATGTGGATCATCCGATCGGTGGGGGTAATCAACGGTCGGATATCAATCGGAAGTTTCAATTGGGGGAGCGGATCGGAAGTTGCGACCAATCAGAGGAAGGGCGCAAGACTTTGCGATGTGATTGATCACATCGGAGATATTTGCGATTAGCTAATCGGAGGGCTTTTATAAGATGAGCGATGCGATCGGGGGTGAGATAGGGGCTTAACATGATCGCATTGGAACCTTTGGGATGGGACAATCGGAATAGCATTTCCAAACTTTGCGATTGCGATATAAAGGGGATGAACCTTTGGGTCGGGGTTTTATATGATATAAACTTTATAATAAAGTTTCATCACAACGTATGGTGGGGAAGTGGATGGGAACGACAGGAATTTATAATATAAAGTTTTTTACTATAAAGTTTCAATGGAGCATGGAGGGGAAGTGGTTTTAATCGCATAAGTGTTTTTCAATGATTATAATGCGATTATGTAATTGGAGGGTGGGGGGAAAGGGATTTTACTAAAGAAAAGTATTAAACTTTAATAATACAAAGTTTTAAAGGGAAAAATGGGAAATAGGGTATATGAGGATATAGGGACTTTTACTTCACTTAAGCATAAATTTCAATCCAGAAGTCAGTTTTAAGAGTGTAGTATACCCTTGGAAAGCTCTTTCTAGGCTCTTTCTGATGGAGCTACTTGGAATATGATTTGGTGCTGAACATGCTATGGAAAACTTCTCTGAAGGCAGGGACATCACTTTGTGGAGATAACAGCTTCTGAATTGTGACTTATTACATATGATAATATAAAATTACATAACGAATAATAATAAAGGTAAAATATCATGTTTTCACCTCAAAACATGGTCTTGAGGTGAAAATTACATCAAGCTGAATAAAATATCTTTCTGATCTTTCAGGTGTTGTGACTTCTGATTGTATTGATTTCCTCATGACCTTGCTGATATTGTTGACATTTGACTCATTAATTTGACCATGGTGAGACCCTAGAAACCAATGAGACCCATCCTATGACCTACTGATATGATTTTGAGAATAAAAGTGACTAATGACTAAAGACCATAGAAAGGAAAATCAGCAAGTACCTCATGAGGGACAACTGATAAAAACTACTACCATCGATGAATCCATGACCTAGCGGAATGGTCAAGTTTATTCGGTATGAGACACCTAATATGCAAATGCAAAAGAGCAGTTTTGATCACTAATGGTAGTATGACTAGATTGACACTAACAGGACCCTGCTACACGAAACGTGATTGCAATCACGTTTTTCATGAATTTCTTATTTTTCATGTAGCAGGGTCCATTGAAAGTATGTAGCATGGGTACTCCTTGGATGTGGAATCAAATTCTGCATCCAACGTGTGTTCCCGCTCGAAATTTGAGTAAATCTATAGGTAGATAAGTTGAAAAAATAGTTTTTTTCTTTTTTCCCTCCAAAATTTGATGATGTAATCCAATCTTATTTTATTATTTTATAATTTCCTTAGGAGGCCCATTTTAGACCTCAAAATTCCCCTAATGACTATGAAATATAACCTTTTCGCTTCGATGAAATCTAATCTACTAAAGAGAGAAGGCTTCATTCTATTTTCAACAATGCAAGAATCAATGAATCCTTTTCAAAATGAAAATCAAAGAGAATGTATAATATATGATTATTGTCTCCCCTCGGCCATGAGGGGAATATTTTCTAAAAAATGCAAGCTATTTTCCTTAAAATCCAAGCTAAAAATGTAAAAATTGTAATATGAACAACTTCTCATATACCAAAATCAAACAATTAATTCCTTGAAAAGATACAAACCATAATTTCAACTTGATGTAATAAATTACAAATCATTCTAAGCATAATTTTGTGTTTTCATATAAAAAGGAATAATAACTATTCACTTCAATCCAACAAAAACAACAAATTCTAAATCAAAAGTGTTCACCTTGAAAAACAGTAACTCTTTACCAATTCTAATGATTCTTTGCAACTAGGTATACAGAAGTATTTAATCTGGCCTATTGAAAGAAGAAAGACAAAAAAAAATTATCCCAACAATGACCAACCTTTGTTTTCACAAATCAACAAATCAAACCCTGAACCCTATTTTTGCAAAGATAAATAAATTTTCAAGAAGGAAATTTAAACATCAAATCGAAATAAACTTGACTTTTCTATAATCTAAATAGACCCAAAAAACTAGAACAAACAAAAATTTCTGGACCCAAAGGGTAAACCCTACCAATTTGAATTTTTCTAAAGTTGCTGCACATACATAGTGTATACTAGTGTGCTGTCACACTGCTGTTGAAAACAAAGTGAGTAGCAACGAACTTTTTATGAAGGAAAAGTGAGTAGTATTGCACTTTTTATCAAACAAAAGTGAACAACGTTGCACTTTTTATGAATGAAAAGTGTGACACCAAGACATGAAAAGAAAATAAAAAAATACATCACAAGCCTAAAAAAATGGATTGTAAGGATCAGAGAAAAATGATTAAGATACTAGAAGGCTACAGCAAGTAAAGGAAGCCACTGAATAACCTTAATCGTTCCCTAGTGGAGTCACCGATTTGTTAGGAGGACAAATATTCTATTACGGACAAGACAATATCTCCCTAGACTCAATGACTCAATGTAGTAATAAACAAACAAACTAGTAAATCTTTCCCTAGGTTCATTCTTATTGAATCATAAGAAAGAGTAATGGAGTACAAAACCCATACCTTTCAAATGAAATTACTGATGAATATCCTTGCTATTTTTTGATGCACCTTCCTAATTCTCAATATCTAGACCTACAAACACAATAAAAACAAAGGATCAAAGGAATATGACATATAAATGATTCGATAAAACCTATACTAGTGATCAAGGAGACTAGTACCTAAACCATTATCAATGGAAAAATGGAAGTAAACACCGAATACATAATCTCCATTGAAAAATATAGTGAGAAAGAAACACTCTTTGTATTTTAATTGAATGAAAAGGAAACTACAACCTTAGCCTTAATGTTGCAAACCTCCTTCCAATAGTCTCCAATCCTACCTTAAGTGACAATCTTCTAGACTCTATTTGACAACATAAGTTTACATCAAAAAGTACGCCCTTTTCCTGTGGTCTTTATTGAATTTATAGGATAAGATGAAGAGGTTTGAGATCCTCTTCTCAAAGGATGAGATCCATGAAGAGAGGGATTAGTTTTCCACAAAGAGTGGGAGTTGGATCCATAATTCAAGAGGTGAGGCCCAAGTAGGTAGAAGCTTAAGGCCTTCTAGTTGGGAAATATCCCCCCAACAAGGCTTCTATAAATTTATTTTCAATTTTACCTATGTTAAGAGGTTGTTTCACCTTTTAATGGAGAACATAGCGATAATTTGCACAAGGATCCATGACTAAAATTGCATTTGTGTAGATAGTGACTAGGAAATGTGTGACAATTATTGAAAATAGGTTATTAAGAAAGATAATTGAGGATTATTGTTGTGTTTGGTATTTTTTTCTTCCAACATTGTAACATATTTCTTTAGAGAATTTCATCGAATAGCGAGAGATCCAAATTGGTGCTCATTTTCCGAATGGTGAGAAAATGACATGTAACACAAAGTATCTGCCATAAAAAAAATTCATGAATTGGAAAAATTTACCGTGGAAATATTTCATGGAATACTTACTTCTTATGAGATGAAAATAAAGAAAAATTAGCCAGAAATTAGAGAATCTTCCTTCAAAGTATCAAAGAAGTCAAAAGAACATCTAGGCCAAGACCGCTCCAATGAAATTTCAGATGAAGAGGAATCATAATTTGTGAGAAATATACAAAGAGGTTTTAGAAAGTATAAAGGTATGTTATCATTCAAAAGATATCAATGTGGCAGAATAGGAAAATTTTCTTAAAAATTACCTTATAAAGAAGGTAACACTGTGGAAAAGGAAGAAAAGGAAAAGAAAACATATAGGAGGAATAACAAGAAGAAGTTCTTAGAAAAAAAATTCTATTGAAACGAGGACAATTGTAGTTAATTAGAGTATGAAAAATATTATGAATCTGACGAAAACTTCAATGAGAAGCTCCTATGGAACTACAAAACTAGATGTCTGGTCAAGAGAAAAATGATCTGGAATAATGCAAAGTGATGGTTGGTGACGCTTAGGGTCACATTTATTCTATGTACTTATTATGTACAGTGCTCTCTGTCAACTAGGAGACCCGGTGCGGTGCGTTATATGTTAAATGGTACACCGATTAACACAATAATTTTTTTTTGCGAAATAGCACGTTCGCGGTGCACCATAACGAAATAGCACATTATCGGTGCGCACCTCGTAACATAGCGCACCAGTGCCCTATTTTAGATATGGCACACTGATTAAAAAAAATTGTTTTTAAATTTTTTATTACATAGTACTTGTGCAGTGCGTTGGGATAATACAGTGCACTGATGCTCTAGGTTACGCAGGGGGCATTGATAAAAAAAAATCAGTTTTTTCCAAAACTCCATGCAAGGGCTAACATGGATTGGGATCCGACTATGCAAGTCATCCCGTGGGTTGGAAGTCAATCTAAAATGAAAAGCCCTAATTCTGAAATCACAGAAACAGGGAGAAGAAAGGGAATAAACAAAAAATATGAAGGGTTTAGGGTAAAAATGGATTTTTTATTTTTTTATTTTTATTTTTTATTTTTTGAAAATGAAAAACAAATTGAAATTTTTTTCTTACTTCATAAAAAAAATGCAGAAAAAAGTAAAAAAAAAAATCAATTTTAATCACGAGATTGTTTGAAATTCTATGCTACAGGGTTTGAATCACCAAAGGTTTGGATTATGATTGTCTGAATACTTCTTTTCGAACGTATTTCATTGCTCCACGGGGCTCTTGTGCTCTCTTGCTCTAGGTATGTCTCTTGCAAATCTCTGGATGAAATTTTTTGCAAAAATAGAGAAATCATGAAAAGTGTTTAGTATTTAAAAAATTGTTTTATGAAATTAGATTTTTGAAAATATTTTGCTACCCATTTTTCAATTTACCGCTTTTTTTTCACTTAAAGAGAATAGAGTTGTGATTTTTTTATTTGTGGTTATTCTTCACTGGTGTGTCACTTAATATCACCGCACCAGTGTGGTTGTCTGTA
Source organism: Pinus albicaulis (assembly GCA_034641835.2). Taxonomy (NCBI): domain Eukaryota; kingdom Viridiplantae; phylum Streptophyta; class Pinopsida; order Pinales; family Pinaceae; genus Pinus; species Pinus albicaulis. The sequence goes on along the minus strand of CM076582.1, from coordinate 1,367,191,911 downwards.
CATTAGCACCGATTTGCGGTTAAGGCACCGAAGTTACTTTTAGGTGTGTACACCAGAATTAGACTTGTTGGAAATGTACATTTTGTTGTCAAAGCCTTTCGGCCATTTATTTTCAAAACTACACCTATTCTTCTTACAGAAAAAGAAACTTGAACCTTTCCATAACCTACAACAAGAAAAGGTGCCCCATGATCTGCTTTCTGACCCATGATCTGCTTGCTCATTTGTAAGTTCCTCCTCCATATTGGCATCCAATTTCCTCTTTTGTCCTTTGTGCTTTCTATCATCTTTGGTATCATCCTCTGTAAACTTCTTTCGTTTGTCACTCTTATCTTTCCTTTTGTCACTATCATGCTCTCTCTCTCATTGCTTGCGAGACCTGCCATCCATTTCTTCATCATAAGGATTCATATACTTTGTCTCACGAGAAATCCTACCCCTATTAACAGCCTCGATTGACCTTTTGTTACTATCCCTATAGAAATGAGAATCTTTCCCTTCATGGGACCTACCAGCCCAATCAACAACATCAATTGATATTTCTCTATTGTCCTTAAGGGAATGAGAATCCTTCCCTTCATGGTGCCTCTTGGATTTATCGACTGCCTCGATTGATCTTTCTCTATTATCAAATATTTCCTTGTCATCCTTGTAAGAATGAGAATTGTTACCTTCATTTGATCTCTTAGCCCGTTCAAGAGACTCAGTTGATCTCTCCCTGACATCCCTTAGCAAATAGGACTCCTTGATTTTGAAGGATCATTACACCTTGCTAGTCGCCAGACCGTCAACATGTATTTCTCTGCCATTAACTATGCTCTTCGTTTCTCCATCATGGGACCTCTTAACCCTATCGTCGACCTCAACCGAATGCTCTCTGCCATGATCAAGAAAATACTTATCCTTATGACCAGGCTTCTTAACCCTATCGCTGGTCTCAACCGAGATTTCTCGACCGCCCTTCTCAAATTTTTCATAAATATTTTCTCTTTTTGTACTTTGTCGAACTCTGTAGCCATATACATCCCTGTAAGCATCATCTTTAATCCTCCTTTTGTCTTTTTCCTTTCTATGCATGTCATCGTCTTCATCCCTTTAGCTGCTTCTACTGCTGCCATGGCTATCTCTATCCTTCACCTTTTCATCCTTTGCAGAATGCCCGTGCTCCCTATGTCCCTCTCTCAATCTGATATCTTCCTTGTTAAAATACTTTTCGTCATCATCTCTCTCTTCGTAATATTTATGATGATCATGGGAATCAGAGGGCCTCCTAAACATATCAGTGAATCCATCCCTCAAACTTCCCCCCTTCTCATGGGACCTAAGCCTAACCATGTCATCCCCGTTGTCTTTGTCCATCTTTCTGTTTGAATCACTCATTTTTTCTACTATAAACTTCTTAGCCAAAATTCAAACTCTTGTCTTTTCAAACCCTCATCTCCTCAGAAAAATTCTTTCCTACAATTCAAACCCTCTGCTACTCCAATACTGCACTTTACATAATAAATTTGCCTTCCTAGAAAGTATATTTCAATGACATACTTGGTTCGCGGGAGGTTTTATTTAACCCTGTTCCGGTGCACGGGGTTTTATAAGCGCACTGGTGCAGTTTCGTAAGGTCGACGGTTATGTTTTAGCGTTGTGTTTTATGACGCACCAGTGAAAAAGAGTTGTAAAGCACCGGTGTGCTACAGTACTAGGATGCACCAGGTAGGTGTGTACAGAGCGCATGGTGTGCGGTGTGCCGATGTTTTATGCACACCCATACGTTCTTTTGTTGAATGCACCGGTGCGGTTTATGATGATAAGCGCACTGGATGAAAGACATCCACAAAAACCTCCACCCGCCAACCTCCTCTAGAAACCTCCACTAGAAATGCATGTCTAGGGTAGTTTTATAAGGGATTCCTCAAAAACATCTGCTAGAGAGTCTTTTCCTTGTAGTGAAGGTTCAGAACTTGTTTGGTGGGAAGCCAAGACAAAGGAGGAAATCAAGAAGCATGGTAAAATTATTCTATCATGGTCATTTTTCATTACTGTTAAACAACAATTTTATCCATTAGCTCATATGTAGAAATCCATCATGAACTGGAAGAACTTTAGGCAATTAAAGGGACAAAATGTGCAAGAATACACCCAATAATTTAGGAGAAGAGCTCTCTTATTAGGGGTGGATTTTCAGAGCCAAGATACTTTGTTAAAGTACATAGGAGGCTTACATAGCTACCTAAAACATACTATTCTCATGTTTAACCCCACTAGTCTAGATGAAGTTTGTTTTTAGGCCACACATCTAGAAGCTAGAGGGAAGAACATTTCTAAAGAGGGTACAAAGAAACCTTTTAAGGGTAAATCCAAAGAGAAGACCTCAAAAGGTAAAAAAAAAAAGAATGCATCTATTAAGAAAGAGGGATAAAAAGTATTTTGTAAATTTTTTTCAAAAGAAGGCCATGATGAAACTCATTGTTGGAAATTACATCCTGAATTGAGGCCAAAGAAACCTAATAACAAAGGGAAATAGAAAATTGTTGCTACAGCTCAACATGATTTAGGATCTGATTCAGGTGATGAATCTAATATTACAACCATGGGATTGAAGAACATGAAGGGAAAATAAATTGAAACTTAATCTAGTACTAGTAAATCAAACTGTCACATAAACACTCCAAATGAAGAAGGAAGAATAGAACTGTTTCATGTGAGGGTCATATCCAAATATACCAAGATTGACACATTGTTGGACAGTGGGTCACAAGAAACATTAATCTCTGAAGACTTGGTCAAGAAACTTAACCTTGAGACCATACCACATTCAAAACCATATCCATTGGGTTGTATTTGTAAGGATGCAAATCTACAGGTTTCAAAGAAATGTATATTGTGGTTTGCAATCACTGCAAATTTTGTTGACACAGTTGAATTAGATGTGGTTCTGCTTGACATAAAAGGTATTATATTAGGAAGTCCTTACTTTTATGAAAGGAAAGCAATCTTCTATCTCCATGAGAACAAGTATCATTTATTCAAATATGGCAAGGAGTTCATTGTTAGAGCACATCGCAAGAAGACAAACATTACTATGGTAAATGCTGGACAGGTAAAGAGGCTGGTAAATTCAAGTAAGAATTTTTTTCTTCTTATGATTAAGCCTAAAGATGATGTTAATCATGAATAAATTGAGGGATGTGATCCTAAGTTGAAATCAGATTTATATGATGTAGTTAATGGGCATCATGAGATGTTTCAGGAGCCAACAGGATTGCCTCCAAAAAGAGAGATTCAACATGAGATTCAGTTGCAGCAAGATTATCCTCTTTCAAACATCAATATGTATTGCATGTTGATAATGGAGAATGATGAAATAAAGAGGCAAATCAAAGAGATATTGGATAAAGGAATCATAAGGCCAAGCACCTTGCCATGCATTTCACCCATAGTCTCGACACCAAAGAAAGATGGGACTTGGTGCATGTGTGTAGATTTTCGATCTTTGAACAAGATTACAGTAAAAAATTGTTACCCACTCCTAAGAATAGATGATTTTCTTGATCAACTAAAAGAAGAATTTTTTTTCACTAAGTTAGATTTATGAAGTGGATATCATCAAGAATTGAAAAAAGTGATATATGGAAAACTGCATTCAAAACCAAACAAGGACTCTTTGAGTGGCTAGTTATGCATTTTGGTTTGTGTAATGCACCAGAAACATTCATGCGTGTTATGGATAGTGTTTTGTGTCCATTCCTAGATGAATTTTCTATTGTGTACTTAGATGACATATTAATTTTCAGTAAAACAAGAGAAGATTATGTCTTGCATGTGAATAGAGTGCTTGATATTTTGAAGAAAGATAAATTGTTCCTTAAGCTGTCAAAGTGTGAGTTTGGAAAGAATTCTTTGGTCTATTTGGGACATATTTTAGGAAGAGGATAATTGAGGATAGATCCTTTTAAAGAGGAATTCATTGTGAATTGGCCCACACCCAAAATAGTAACAGAGGTAAGAATTTTATTAGGTGTAGCTCAATATTGGAGAAAGTTTATTACTAACTTTTCTTCCATCGCAACTCCTATGCATGCAGTGACAAATGTGAAGAAAGGCTTCCAATGGGGAGGAAATCAAAAGCAAGCTTTCAAAGCTTTAAAATACAAGATTAGTTCATCTCTAGTTCTTGCATTACCAAATTTGAGACAGCCATTCAAGATTCAAACCGATGCTTGTGATTATGCCATGGGCGTAGTACTTTTGTAGCATGGTAAGCCTATCGCTTTTCATTCTGAAACTTTTAATGGTGTTGTAACTAATTATCCTACATATGACAAAGAAATATATGCATTGGTACAAACTGTCAAGAAGTGGGAACACTACTTGATGGGTAAAGAGACTATTGTACACACCGATGACCAACCATTAAAGTACTTGCAGTCGCAAACAAAATTGCAACAATCAAGAAATTTCAAGTGGATGGGATTTCTTCAACAATTTCACTTGGTTATAAGGTAAAATAAAGGTATATTCAATAATTTTGTAGATATGCTTTCAAGACCAATCATTAGTTCATCTACTTTACTCAAAAATGATTCTGCTGTACATGAGATTTACATAGAACAATATGCACATTCCATTGATTTTCAAGATGTGTATGCTAGTTTGAGTGAAGGGAATCAAGTTGAAGGAAAAGAGTATCACATGCATAAACATTTGTTGTTTCATTTGGGAAAGCTATGTATTCCACAAGGAGAGAGGCTAAGTGTCATGAGATAATCCCGTTCATCTCTTATTTCTGGACACTTTGGGGTAAGAAAAATAGTGGCACATCGATAGAGGTATTGCTATTGGCCTCGCATGATAGATAGTGTGTCACGTTTTATAAGAGGTTGTTCTATGTGTGCAACAAGTAAGCCTAGTAATAGGTACCCGCCACTACCGGTACCATCAAGGCCATGGGAGAGTGTCTCCATGGACTTTGTTTGAGGTCTACCTATGTCAAGAAAAAAATATGATTATATTTATGTAGTTGTGGATAGATTCAGTAAAATGTGTGTACTTATGCCATGTAAGAAAACCATTACTACTGAAAAAATTGCTAAACTTTATCTTCAACATGTTTGGGTTCATTTTGGATTGGAAACTTCTATTGTTAGTGATAGGGATTCCAGGTTCATTGGGAATTTTTGGTCAACTCTATGGAGAATGATGGACACAAAGTTGAAAAAGAGTACTTCTTTTCATCCACAAACAGATGGAAAAATCGAGGAGGTGAACAGAACAATGGTGCATATATTGAGATGATATTGCAATAAACATCCTAAGTTGTGGGATGAACAACTGTATTAAATTCAACACACTTACAACTGGGAAAATCACTCTTCAACACAATACTCACCTTTTGAAGTATGCTTTGGGTATTTTCCAAAATCACCATTCAACTTCATCTTTGGGAAGGATGTTGCAATTGATGGCCATAGTGACATTGATAAGGCTCAAAATTTCATTGAGAAAATTCAGATTATACATCAACAAGTTCAAGAAAAACTTGAGAAAATTAGAAGAAAATACAAAGAGAGGCATGACAAACATCAGGTTGATCACAAGTTTCAAGAGGGAGATGAGGTATGGTTGCACATTAGCAAAGAAACGATGCAAGGGGAAGGTAAAAAGCTCAAACCCATTCACTATGGTCCTTTCAAGATCATAAAACAATTTGGTAACAATGCATTCCAACTTGACTTGCCTTCTTATATGCAAATGTATTCAGTTTTTAATGTTGAAAAATTACGTTTGTATGAGCCACCTTTGATCGATGATCAAGGAAGTGATGTTCAACTACCTTCTATTGAATATTTCTTGATAGAATTTTTGGATGAGCTCAAAGAAGATACAATTCTTGATAGGAGGACAAGAGCATCAAAGAGGGGAAGTGTTGACTACCTTCGAGTTGGGCTCAAAGGCACTAAACCAATCAAGGAAAAATGGATGGAGGTTAGAAAGGTGAGGGAGTTGTACCCTCATCTACTGAACAATTAATCAAGTCTTTTGGGGTCCAAAAGCTTCCCAATGGGGAGGAATGATCAGGAGTTCATAAATTTTGCTCAAAATTCAAATTTATAGGATTGGATTGAGACTAGGATGGTTGTGTAGATCTCATCTTCCTGATTCCGGCATCGTGAATGGTTCGAAAAACTGATGACGTATGAGGGAGATATCGTGTTCTGATTGAAATGCCAAACAGGTAAATTTTTGACAGTTTAACCAAGTTTGACTGGGATGCACAGTCAGCAAAAAAGGATGCATAGTCAACAAAAGGGAGTATTCCTTCATCAAAACCAACTGCAGGTTGACAAGTGTCCTTGTTTTATTGGTTAAATGAGTTTGGAGGGGCCAATTAAAGGGCGCTACGTGGCTGGCCTTGAGGCTACCATGTGTCCCTAAAATGGTGTGGTAAAATTTTGTTAGAGGCTGCAGGAATCAACCCTCGGACCTACTGTCGAGTACGCGCACGTCTAGCCATCCGAGCTACATGCTATGACTTAACCCCTAAGGGCGTGGCTTTTATTTAAGTTGTATTGAAAGTACATTCAGGGGGTTGGGAGCCTCTGGCGGTCCCAACCCGCCAACGATTCCCGTTGTATGGTTACATGGCAAACAACAAATAAAACCAAACCACCAACTATCATAGTAGGTGTTAACTTCTAGTGTTTTTAAGTTTTTGTCACAAGGATAATAATTAATATAACACCCTATGCGCGGTTTACGAAACCCAATGGTCAACCCTGGCTCAATCCATTTCACATTGCAGTTTATTGCAGGTTCCGCTAACAATTGTCATGGTAACCGCGGGATTGGATTTGGCATGTGACCACCCCAACTGCAACATTTAATTACACATTTGGATTCAGCCGAAGGTTAGAAAGCGTTCCATTTTGGGCGAAATTGCTATTTTAACTCCAGTTAAGTGGAATTTTCCACTTTTAGTGGAGCTTTTCTAGGTGAAACTGGGAAAAAGTGTAGGAGGCCCAATTTTCGACCATTTTGAGTGAATGAAGAGTAATTTTTGACTAATTGTAGCATTATGGAGCCATTGGTGCAGAGAAAACAACCATTAGAGCACTTTAATTACATGTAATAACAAAATTTTGATCATAATGAAAGATGGACATGCCATTGGGAGCTAGACCAACAGATGTAGCCCAGGAGGGGTGAAAGGCTTCATCATGCCTGTTGTGTAAATTTCATGTGGTGACTTATTTCTCTATTTTACACCGTTGTTCAGTGTTATTTAATCTTATTTTATGCTTCTAATTCACTAAAAATCATCTACATTTTATGGACAAAACACCTTAAACCTCATGCAAACTAATGAACTGATTATGCACATGTTTTTAAACTGAAAAGAAACTTAGCACAAAAAAACTAATAGAGTCATTTCAGATCAAATAGCCCCTCCAACATCTTCCCCACCCTCAATTTCTTCTTCATCATGAAGAATGGGGTGATCTGGAGACTTAATGTTTTTTAGACAATTAATATAGAGGATATAAATATAAGTAGAAATTAGAAGAGAATATTTGTTGGGTGGAAGAGAATCACTTTTTTTGGAAATGGTAACGACTAAGGTTTGGGCTGCTTGTAGACTAGCTGGTCAATAGATCTTATAGGTTGGTCGACTTATGCTACTTGAGCCTTGTCAGGCAAACTTAAAATTTGAATTCCACATATTTGTTTCTCTCCCAGTGACAATTTTTACTCTTCCACTTCAATATCTTATACATTATAGTGTTTTCTAGGTGTTAGGAAAACTTTTGACATGCTTTGTTCGAAAAATTAAAACTTGGGCTGAGGAGGTGGCAGTTTTGTCAAATTTTCCTTGATAGGTACCTCTCCAAAAGCCATATGATATATGAACAGTGAAACTGGGTATAGATGTTGGTTGAATATAAATCAATATGTTATCTAATCCGAAGATTTCACCTCCAAAGTTTTTAAATCTGATAAGTATTGGAGTTTTTCAACCACTGAGGTTTATTGGTTCAATCGTTGGTGAAGTGTACCTTGTTACTCTAGCTATTGGATTTTACCATGGATGCTCTGTAGTTTATCAATGGAATTAGCTACTTTCGTATGAGCCTTCTTTCCTTCCCTAAGCTATTATATTCCTCCTAAATCAACTGCATTTTTTTCTTCTCTTCTTGTGCAACTTGATTTTCCAATACAGTCCTAGCTTGAATCTTGAAGACCATGTGTTTTCGTGATGAAAAGTTGCAAATGAGAATTTCTTGTGCTCTCAATCAACTACATGTGGTTGAAATATACGCCGACCAATTCTTGATGATTATGCATAGTGTGGCAGCATGTCTAGGGCTTTTTCTAATTTCTTATTTGCCTTCAGAAATTCCTTGTATTCCTCCTTGTTGATTCTTGACAACTCCTAGTGTTAGGGTAAATTCTTAACGCAAGTGTATGAAAAGAGCTCACTTTAGTTACGTGTGAAAAACAACCCTAACAAAAAATATGTCTACTTAACGTCCTTAGATATGCAATAGATAGTCGAAACAAATACTACCAGAAACCTAATCTAGGAAGTAAAGTAGCTAAACAGTAAAAAGAAATAAGTAAATGGTCCATACATCCAACAGAAAAGACAAGATATAAAGAATTTTATATGTATTATAACACCTGGGAAGGGAACAAAGAATGATGTTACCAGTCCCCCTCAATGTGATGGGTTCTTGCTATCCTCAACGCTTCAAATCCAGAAGTTTCTCTCTCTTTATAATGTAGAAAACCCAAAAATGTGTTGAACTCTATGGGAGCTCAAGAAGAAAGAAAATAGTAGCAACAATGAGAATGATCAAAGTGCAACAATGAGAGTGATAAAAGTGAATAATTAATGGAAAACCCTCATATTTATAACAAAATATTGAGTTATCCTCAATAATGGTGCATAATAACATACTATTAACCAAGAGCTAGATCTAACTGCTTGGAATATTTTATTATATTTTGTTGGAGGGAAAAGGAATTTAAATTGGTTAAATACCTTTATTTAGAAATAATAAACAAATAAATTATTTATTTATCATTTCAAGAATGGAGTTAAGGAATAATTTAACAAATAATTATTTGTTTAGTTATTTCTAGGTGATTTAGTCAAATTTAAAAAGGAATAATAACTAAATAATGATTTAGTTAATTATTCCTAGAGAAAAATCAGATAAATAATGATTTATCTAAATATTTCTCATAATTGGGTTAAATATGACCAAGAATATTATTTAAATAGTGGTTTAATTAGTTATCCCTAGAGGAAAATCAAATAAATAATGATTTATTTAATTATTCCTCATGGGGTTTCCTGTTTGAACCAGAAATAACTTAATAAAATATGGTTTATTAAATTATTTATTATAGTGAAAGAAATTTTACTATGGTAAAATTGGTCTTACATGGTATACTTTGATCCATCTAATTGTAAATGGTTAGATGACCAAAATCGGTGTAACATATTTCCCCCCAACGTGCGAGCATTAGGAGCTAATTGTATAATCGAAGTTTGTTGTAAGAAAAAAATCACTAGACACTGAAGGGGAGTTAGAGAGAGAGAGATATATATATATATATATATATATATATATATATATATATATATATATATATATATAGATGGAGTGAAGTGAGAGGGGACAATAACTGAGGGGACGAGACCTAAAAATGATATAAGTCTCCTTTAATGTTTGGGTATCTATTCCTAGTGAGGTGGGGGAGGCATACCTATGGCTGCTGAGATGAAAAAGTATAAAGAATAATGGTGCACCCAACAAAGTGTGACTGAGCTATAAAGTACATGGTACATGACATGTTGGCGTAAAATGGGTCAGATGAAAATATAATGGATCCCATATAAATACTACACCTGGGACAACAACCAGGACTTAATACAATAATATATGAGTACATGAGACATAATAACAACCAAAGAAGCCCTGAAAAACAAGAAAGGGCTCTGAAAAATATGAATGGATCATCTGAGTGATACATGCATGCTATGGGCGATGCAAGCGGCTGGAACCAAACCCATCAAATCTGGAGAGCTGCATCTGAGGTTGTATCATAATATGAGGTCATCCAGGAATGTGGGGGGCTACCTAAAGGGAAACCCCCTCATGAGGTCTGAAAAATCTCACACACTCAAGAATCACTCTTACAATCTCCTGGATCACCGAACCATCAAGTATATGAATCTCGATCATGCAAGATGAAGATGATCGGAGGAGAAAAAACCAATTCAAAGGGAAATAATGAGTCCCTTTTCTTGATCTGAGGCACCAAACAAGAATGGAAGTTGGAACCAAGGTATACTACCCTCTAGAACCATCTTCTGGAATTAATGTGCTAATGTCGATATAAGAATATCCGCCATAGGTGAGGCAATGAGGAATCCTCAACAAGGTGAGAGGGATCATATTAAATTGACTGATGAACTGACACCAGAGATGATGATGGAATGGGAAATATTGAGTAGTGGATGGATGACTTCTCTTGTCAAAGCATAAAATGCATGGATGACCTGGCACTAACTAACTTGACTCCAGAGGGGATGGGGGACAACATGACTAGATGCCAAAATGGGCGACATGAGAGAGGAACAAGGCACAAATGGATGGAATACTATAACAGGAGGCAAAGGGACTCGAGATAGACTCCATGAATGTGATGATGACTCAACTCGGATGCTCTAAACAAGGGTGACTCGATAATGCTGCCACTCAGAATAGGCCTAGTGGGGACCATAAAAGCATGAGCAACAGATGGTTACTCATGACGAAACTAGATACACACGTTGACAAGTATGAAGGAAAAGTGGTGCCCCAAATACAAGCAGTGCAAGTGAAGAAATATGATTTTGAGAGGCAGTGAAGTGACCCTCCTTGGAAAAATAGCTTCCCGGTGAAGTATCAAATAACCAAAAACACAAGGATACCAATTTTAGAGCTCAGTGAGAGCTTTCCAAAGGTGCTAATGGTTTGTTAAACCGAGCTATGGTTTGGTCGCAATTGGCAAAAGAAAAATAAGGGTTTTTCTTTTAATAGGGTGATTTCCCTCCAATTTGATTCATTTTCTAGTGGAGCTGTGGTGAATTTGGAGAGGAGGAGAAGACCCTAAATCTTGCGGTGATCGTAACAGACAAATCGACTGTTAGAATTGAGATATGTTAGATCCAGGGTGGTGGCCTAATGCTACTCTACTTTTTCAGTGGTTTCGTTTTTTAGATTAGGTGCACGAAGCCCAAGAATAGTACTCTGCCCATCCTCACGACTGGCTCGCACTTTTTTGAGCCTATACTGTGACTTGGCTCCCAGTTTCTAGAGGGGAAAATGTGAGCTCGCAAGTACAGGGCTGAAAATTTGCGAGTTGGAAAAAAGTGGGTTTTGTCCTATTTTTGGTTGGGGACTAGGACTTGATGATTTGCGATGCAATTTTTCTTTCTCTGGGCTGAGAAACATGCCGAGTTTGTGCAGTTATGGCAAAGATAAATATCAGCCAGAAAGATAGGGATTTGGATGAACTTCATGTCGAGATCCAGGGGGATCAGGTGGTTTGAGGCGCACTTGTGAGGTACGAGGTTCTCAAGTTGGTTGAGAACCTACTTATGAGGGCAGGGGAGCCCTTGCTATCCAGGATAGTCGACTAATAGGATCCAGAAAAGGAGGCCTTTGTAGTAAAGGGGCATCAGATCGAGTTGACCATACAAGACATCTATTTCTTGACCAGACTCCCACCACTAGGGGTGGTGGGAAATATACATCCGATATTACCGCAGGGGTGAAACATATCATAGTTCATGGAACACCACTGCAGAGTAGATTTTCATGCTAAGGGCACGACCATACTGATCGATGATCTAATGAGGCTAGAGACACGAGCTTTTGCTGCAGCGATACTGCAGATCCTAGGCAACCAGGCGTTCCACCACATCACTAGAGGGAAAATGATGTTAGTTGAGATTGTACTGAGTTGGACCTACTATGGGTAGGCATAGATGATGTTGTCGTCACTGAAAAGATAGTTTTCGTTATGAAAGCGATAGGTGAACCATGACTGTGATTTTGGTACAATGTTATGCTCGTTCTTCTTTGAGAAGATCCCCACATTTTGGCCTCATGTATAGATCCAGGATGGGGGTCCACAAGAGCCCAGGATGCACTATTGGAGGCATCTACTACATAGAGGAGGATGCATGGGAGTCAGATGGGTGTTCTGACCTGAATTATTCACACATTGGGATTAGATGCAGATGTATATAGAATATTATTCATACAATGGTATGAACTTTCTGGGGGCCCTGACTTTCCAATTTCGTCGGGTCGGGCATGGGGACCAGATGGTAAGTGAAAGTTGCTATATATTGTGATGCACATTAAAGTTTTTAGAATATGTATGTGGTACTGATTTGTTACTTTTGGTACAGAGATATAGCACCGGTGAATACGAAAGGGTATATGGAATGACCCACAGCGCCAGGGGCAGTATTGTCTAGTAGAGAGGAGACGAGGGGCCTGACTATCAGGCCTTGCTGGAGGATGTCTGTAGAAGATGTGAGCTGATGCTGACCAGCGTATCTAAGCACGGATGGCACGTTCTTGAGGACCAATACATCAAGGTATGTATAAGGCTACCCTTTGAGTGGCGAGGGGTCATGCATCGCATGTCGATGGGCGGAAAGGATGTGCGGGATCTGCAGGCTGCTGGAGCCGAGCCATTGGCTCGGGACCCTCCATGTAGCGATAAGATGTAGGGGTGTGTCGTGCCCCCAAATTTTGTTTTGTAACGTGCTATGGGCATGTAGGATGTATTAAAGTAGTGAACTCCAAAACATTTATGATTTTTTTGACACATATTATGGATATGCATCTTTTATATATGACGAGTATATGGTTTTCCATTCGTTTTATGATTATTTTCTTGTGTTAAATGCTTCCTATAAGTGCCAATCTAGAATATTGTTTGTAATTCTCTCTACATAGTGATTATGGGCTGTAGTTACATGACTGAATGTAATGGATTCAAATTCACGCATTAAGAGCTTCACTCATAAATATCTTCTAAAAAGGATATGGTTATTCATACGATACACTCCATTCAATTGCATGACAAGCAACAAGGAATCTAAACGAACTTGAAGATGAAGGACGCGATGATCAAGGAAATCGACTAACAAACCGATCACTGCATCATATTCATCATGGTTATTGGTGGCAGTGCCAATGCATATGTCGTGGGATAGGACTAATGAATGCAAGGGGATAAAAATTTCGCAAGTTTCCGAGGCTAGATTCTAGGAGAAGTGACTTGCACCATCAGCACGGTCGATATATGGTGTCGATGATGGATCCATCTGAAAGGCACCACAAGATAACAAATGAGATGATGGGCGACAATGCAAGCTACCTAAATGCATGACAAAAATAATTTCATGCATGTCGATGGGAGATGATATGTGTAAAATGTATTGAGGTAAAGGGCATTATGAGGGTTAGGAAGGATTTGGCCTTCGAAATCCTCTAGAAGGTATGCCCCTTTGCCCAAACATTCGGTGTCAATGCAATGGCTACAAGGTGGATGTAGATCATATTCATGGGTTTGATGTGTGGGGGGGTATATCAAATCGGCTTCACTATGGATGAAGCCTTTGCAATCCACAACATGTTGGTCATGGAACTGTTGAAGAAGGAAGTGAGCACAGTGCTGCATATCATCCCAGGGAAAGTCAAGGGTGGCCATCGCTTCCATAATTTCTTCATCAGAACGAAAGATGGTAGGACTACCGCAAGAAATACCACATGACACAGCAAGGCTACCTGACGCATCATGATGAGAGATATGGTTCACATATGCATCGCTACAAAGGGTAGACGAAGAGATAGTAGATGAAACATCTACCAATGTTGAGCCCAGGGTGATCGCTGAAAGAGGTTCATTCAAAACAGAAGGGGATTCCCCAAATGGGTCTTCCACCATGGATCCCATGGATGATGACAAATAGAGGATAAATGTCGACACCTTTGTCATCTCGACATTGGGGGGAGGTATCACAATGGGTACAGACATTTCCTCCAGTTCTGCCGAAGCCAAAATCACAAGTAGATGAGTAGAGGATTGAGTATGTGCGGCCTCTATTTGGCGAGAGGCCTCTATTTGGAAAAGAACCTCGAGGGTGTCATGAAATTCATTGAGACAGGGAAAATGATGAGAATAGTGGCCATAAACATCACACAAAGCACAAGGGTGATTCATGTGCAACGATTTGAGTTTCTTAGCTGAATCAGGTAAGGTAAGATGGACCTCCGGGATATTAGATTTAGGAAACATCTCATTGACCAAAGGTTTTAGAAAAGGAAGCTCAAGACAATTATGGGTAGCATGCCCAACAACATCACAAAAAGTGCACAAAGGTGACTAATTTGGAAGATTAGGAGGAGTAGGAGTTGTTTGGGGGGCCTTTTCCTTAGGTTCCTTCCTTTTGGCTTTGCCCCCCTCACTAGATGTGTTCACAATAGGAGTAGATTCCTATTGAGGTGGCTGAGGCACAAAATCAAAGGGAGAGGTCATACTGACCGGTTGGACCAGGTTCAAAGTAGTATAAGGTTTGAGCTAACCAGGAAGAGTGTTGGTTGGGGGATCAATGTACCAAACTGGGATCCCCAGGGGTCAAATTTTGAGGTCTAAAATGGGCCTCCTAAGGAAATTATAAAATAATAGTGGAAATAATAAAATAAGATTTGATTACATCATAAAATTTTAGAGGGAAAAACGAGAAAACTACTTTTTCAGCTCATATTTTCAACTGATCTCCCAGAGTTTTTACTCAAATTTCAAGTGGGAATACTCCTTGGCGGAAAAATTTAATTACTCAACCAAGGAATACCCATGTTTCATACTTTCTATGGATCCCACTGTTGGCTCCCTGTGATTTGCAAGATTGGCAAGAACAAACACTGCAGGGGCCACATCAGAACCACTTTGGAATCCTAGGACCTAGCCTTCCTGGATTCAGAGAGGGATCTCTCTATTTATGTGTTCTCAAATGATATATCTTTATGCTCTTTGTTTTATGATCTTACGCTAGTTATGAAGTTATAAGGACTTGTTTTTTTTGGTTGAATTAATTGGTAGATTGACAGATCTGTGGTGTGAATAATTGAAGGGATGTTTCAGCTGAATAGTTAGACTATAATAAAACATTGATCCATTGGGCTATGGAGTCATAAAAGGATTCAATTGTTCATCAAATCTGCAAGGGTTTTCATAGGGCAAGCTAACTATATCAAGTGGATCTCTTAGATTAGATTGTGATATGAAATAATAATAAGTTGTGAAGGTAGCAAAGCTATAGTCAGTTAAGAATCTTCTAGCTCTACTTAAACAAGAAAAGCCTTTTAGGTAACTATTTGAGGCAAACCAAAGGACAGGGCATACCATAGACTTCTTTGGCCAGAATTTAATAAGTAAACCTTTAATACCACAGTCCATCAATCCTAAGACTACTTTCAGACAAAAGAAAACATTTAAGATAACAGTGAGAGCAGCTAAAGAGCAAGCTAAACCTATCTTATTTAACTCAACACTCAAAATACCTTCAAAGCAACATTTTGAGGCAGATGAGAGGACAGGGCATACCATAGACTTCCATGGTTTAGACTCTACGAAGTATAATTCAAGGAAAGGCCTCAAAAACAATATTTCAAACTATACCAAAGGACATCGCTCACCATAGACTTCTTTATCTTGAAAATATTAAATCATTTCTAAGACAACAAGCTAGATGGAACTGGAGAGAAATTAAGAATTCTCGAATTAGACCTTGTAGAAGAAAACATTAAGATAAAGAATGCAGACAGAAATAGGGTGCCAAGACAGCATATCCTACTATAAATATATGTTCTTTTATCAGAGAATATGGAAAGAATGGAGAACATAAGAAAAACAATGACAAATGAGGAAAACTTCACCATTAACATACCTCAAGAATCCTGTGAACGTGCTTGTATTACTGATAATCAAAACAGTTACATTACTCCATTTACAATAGTTCTCTACAACTCAGAGCTTTCTCAAATCCAGCCTAACAATCCTCAACTAGCTCAACAACATAAATCAGCGAAATAACCACCAACTAACCAACAATAAAAATGAAATACATATGTAGTATTTATCTGCAAAACGAGGAGGTGGTGTTGAGCTAGGGTTTAGATGTCATTTATTACAGAGTTAATGAGTTTTTACCTTTGAGACCATGCAAGGTCCAAGGCAAAAATATCTGAAGGTGTTTCTCTGAAATAATAACTCCTAACTTAACTTCTGAGTTAATTTCTGTGAATCGTTTGACTTTAAGGCTTTTTCAATAACTTTACAATAACTACTAGTAGATGAAAACTATTTCTGACTGTGTGTAATAACTATTTGATGTTTTATTGAAAGAAACATGTAGGTGGAAAAATATCCTTTGAAGAAGTAACTTCTTGGATTTAGTCATTCAAATTTGTTCTCTGGGTTTAATCTGCCTCTATTTTATCTTTAAACTCTGTTTTAGGCTTAAACTCTTGTTTTATCCTTTAACTTTTTATTTCACTGTATTTTTTTATCCTATCTTTATCTCTATTTTTTAGGACTTAATCCTTGTGATCAACCTTCTCAATATTTAATATTTAATCTCTGAATTATTGGCTAACCCTCATCATTTTTCCTTGATCTGTAACTAGCCTCTTTAACCTTTAATCTTCATTTATTTATCATAGTCCTTTTACTGTCTTTCTTCTCACCGTGTCTCTGTTTCTGTGTTATTGGCACAAGGATGCATTCTTTCATTGCTGGAGGTTTTAATAACCATATATAATCATGTTTTATTAATGATTATACTTTGAATTCTTGCCTTTGGTTCATCTTAATGGAAAAATCCTCTGGATCGTCACCTAGAGCACTCATTAAATCGAATTTGGACCTTCAGAATGCATTTTTTTCGCATTTTTCCATTAAACCTGCACATTTAAAACAAACAATTAGTTTTAAAAACCTGCAGGGAGGGTTTTTACTGCATTTACAAGGATTTTTGGGCTTTTTCTAGGCGGAGAATGGCCTTTTGGGCTTAGGCAGAACCTGTGGGAAGTTTGATTGGAGGACAGAAGTGTTTAAATTTTGGTGCAGAAGGAAAAGTGGTTTTCGAAAACCAAATGGTGGTTTTCACGTAGACGGAGGGGCAGTAATGGTATTCGAGGCGGGCATGTGATACCATTCAGTGAATGTCGCGTGGCAAGGAAAAAACGCCCATATCACAAATTTTAAAAGCGTTAAATCCGACACATAAAGATTTGCGATAATGGATGGGAGTTGTCGGATCGGGGGAAAGGAGATCAACGGTCGTCGGGCAATCTGTGGTGACGAGCAGGTGGAGCAGTGGTGTCCGGGCACGGAATGATGTGACGGGCTATTTTCGTGTAGCGGGGGTTCAAAATATACATGGGTTTTATTGTTTATAGGGTGGCGGAGCTTATTAAGTGAGCCCAGTAAACAAAACAAAGTCAAAGGTTCTTTTTGTTTTTAGACGAAAGGAGTAGGGTTAGGGTCATATGAGTGCGAGGAATAAAAATGAAAGGGGCTCGGGTTAATAGAAAGAGTGAGGTTAATATATTAAAAATAGGGTTTAATATATAAAAACAAAAAGGACCTGAAAGTATAATTTTTGTTTTAAAAAAATGTAAAAAAAGGCGTTTTTACATTGTTTCGTTGTAAAAGAAGGAAAATGAAGAAGGTGGGGGTTTTTGAAAGGTTATAGTGGAAGAAATGGGTTTTTAGAGGGGAAAATGAGAGAATGAAATTGGTGATAGGTGTGAAGGGTGAAAATGAGAGAAATAAGCTCATGGTGAGTCTTTTAAGTGCAACAAGGTAATGTGAGAAGGCAAGAATGAAATATAGTGAAATAGGTTTATTGAGGATAATGAAGGCAGTGATATTTCTAAAGATAGCTGATAGGCAAAGAATGTTATCTTTATCATCTTGTGGAAAATCAATATTCATCTAGTGAACTCTGTAGAATACAGGAGGATAACACCCACTAGACAAAAAATGAGAAATACATGAAAAACGTGATTGCAATCACAATTTTTCATGTATTTCTCATTTTTCGTGCAACAAGGTCCATCAAAAGTATGCAACATGGGTACTCCTTGGATGAGAAATTAAATTTTCCATCCAATGAGTACTGCCACTTGAAATTTGAGTAAAAACTTTAGGAGATAAGTTGAAAAAGTAGTTTTATTATTTTATTATTTTTTAATATTTTTACCCTTTTACTTAAAAAATGGTGAATCATCCCCCGTGGTTGAAATCATCATCTTGAATCCTATTTATTCTTAATTCTATTTTGGTTTCACATTTTTCTTAGGAGGCCCATTTTAGACCTCAAAATTCCCCTAATGGAGTCGAAGCAGTGACTTCTTGTCCTCTACATACTGCTTGTGCTTCCCACAACTCGCACATCTAGGGTAAGAGGGGATAATCATGAGTATAATGGCGATGGAAACCACAACAAGAATAAGGCTTCTTCATACGAAGAGGCGTGTTCTTCTTGGTTTGATCACCTAGTTGTTGGTTTGTAGTGTTAGGTTGGTTCCCTTGGGGTGTGTTTGGTTGATTACCTTGATGCCCTTTATTACCCTATCTTGGTTGATTATTGTTGCCTTTCCTCTTTTTATTTTAATTAGGAGTATTATTTGCACTCTGTTGCACATACACATGACCTTGAGGGGGAGGTGGCTGTTGTGGCGGAGGTTAACAAGGCACGGGAGGCTGGGGTACTGATGCCGGAGGGGCTGGAGCACCGGGCTATGCATAAGGATAGAAATGAGGTTGAGGAACATTGGGGTAAACAAGTTGAGCAACAAATAGCCCTCGCATCGGTTGATGCAATTGGGAAAATGCGTAAGGTGTTCTTTGTCCTGGATACATGCTGCTGGGAGGGGGATAAGTGCTGGAGGAGCTAGTCCCTCCCTGAGGAAAACCATAACTCATGGAAGGATGAGTATAAAGATGTGAAAGAGATCCAACAATATCATCTGTGGTGTGATATGCCCCCACTGCGTTGGCACCACTAGGTCTAGGAAGATCCGGTAAAACAGTATAAAAATAACCAGACTGGGCATAGATCAAGTCATATTTCAACGCGACTTGGAGGGCTTCTTCCTTAGTCTAAAGAAAATGAGACGTGAAATGTTTACCAATAGAAGGAAAAATCATTTTGAGAAACCAATTCATATAGACACAGTCGTCGAATGTAGGAGATCGACACAAGCTCCTCCTTCTACGCCATTGTTTAACATGGTTAGAAAGGCGAGTGGCAGAAGTTTGAAGGAATGTGATCAACAACTCGGTTCCTGTATCATAGCGGAGAGGTAGCTAGAAGTAGGACATAAACACTTTAGCAAAAGTCACAAAAGTGGAATGAGAGGCAACAACTTGGTCGACATACCACTTTGCAACTTCTCCAGTGAGTCTACATTGGAATAACTGAAGGTAGATGGAGTCATCGGTGATAGAATTGGACGAACACCACATGTGAAAGGAGTATATGTGATTAGTAGGGTCCTCTCCAATGTTTCCTTAAAACTTAGCAATGTCTAAAGGAAGATTAGTTGACATAGTAGGCCAACCTAAATTGTAGAGTATAGGGTCATTAATTAACTGGCTGAAATCGGGAAGGCTTAAACCTGCCAAAAAAGGTAGAAAAGGAGTAGCCAGAATGGTTCTGGTAGCGGCTCCAACATTAGCGTTGGGGCCACCACTAGCTTGAGGACTAACACCTGCATTGGTGCTTGACATGGTGACAGAATAAGGTGGAGGGGAAACGGATTTGGAATCATAGGAAGAACCCGATGAACTAGAATCAAAGTCGGTATGGAGAGTCGGCATAGGACTAACTCGAATTCTATGCGGTGGAGTAAGTATTCCTAACGGAAACTGAGGATGAAGGCCTTGGAGTCTCCGAGATAAACGCCTTGGGGGAGAAATGATGGCAAGACACAGATGACACGAAAAGGGTGAAGAGTGATAAACAAAGATTGAGTGAGGCAGATAAATTAATTACAATGTTTATGTCTTGGCTTCATGGTGTAAACCAAGCACTCTTCGCTTTAAGTGTTCGTGTATGAAATTCATGTGTTAATTTTAATTAAGCCCAGATGGTTTTATAAAGAAAAAGGAGAAAATGTTCAATAATTGTAAATAAAACTGAAGAGACAGTATAAATTCAACCCAAAAGAATACTTCCCAAACAACTAGTCTAAAAGGCGGGTGAAATTGAATTAAAACAGACAAGACAACCAAAATATCTAAGGTCTAAGGGACAAGGATCTAATGACTCAGATCTGTTGGAAAAGGTGGAGAAAACAACAAGAAACCAGAGGGGAAAACTTCTGCAAAATGGGAGGTGAAAGGTTAAAACCTAGGGGAAACAAGGGAACCCTAAGGGAGAGAGCAAACAAAACTCAAGAGGGGGTTTTGGATGGAACAATAACCGATCAAAAGGGACCTGAAAGAATGATATATCAGACCCTAAACAATGGCTGAAAGAACTACAAAATCTCAAACTACCTACTCAAATAAATCCCTCCTAAAAAGGTGGAAGTGTACTCAAACCCTAAGGGGCTTGGTCCTACTTCAAGGGGACAAATTGAGCATATCCAGACCTAATATAGGTTGAGATAGAATTTAGACAACCCTGAATAGTTCTTTTAGCAAACCCTAAATGTCTCAGAAAAACTTAGAAAAAAGTTGCAACTCGTAGGCACTGAACTGTAAACTATGGAAATCACAGTTTCTGGGCTGATAGATTCGAGTTTAGGTATAAATTGCAGGTTTTGGGCCAAAAAGTGCGAGTTCTAGATCCGGGATCTTCGAGCGATAGGTTGCAGAAAAATTTGGCGTCTCTAGCACAGCTGATACTTGTTACCTGCACAAAACACCTGAAAACACACAAAAGTTATAACTTTTACTGTTTTAGGTAATAAAAGGTAAAAACAACATCAAGAGAATAAAAAATAAAAACCCTAGATACTGAAGCAGCTGGTCACACAGGAATCTGAATTTCAACATTGGAGTCATCGTTTTTTAACAACAATGTTGTAATTAAAAACACAATGAAGTTGCCATTTGTTAATGACAATGTTGAAATTAAAAACCCAGCGGAGTCTCCAATTATTAGCATAAATTCTTAAAGAAAATGTATTAAAAGAGATCACTTTAGTTTTTTGTGACAAACAACCATAACAACAAATATGGTTGATTAACTTCCTTAGATCTTAAATAGATAGTTGAAACAAATACTTCTAGAAACCCGATCTATGTAGTAAAAGTTTCTAAACAGTAAAAAGAAATAAGAAAATTCTCCATACATCCAATGGACAAGACAATATATAAATAATTTTATATGTACTGGAACACCTGGGAAGGGAACAATGAATGATGTTACCAATCGCCCTCAATGGGATTGGTTCTTGGTTATCCTTAACACTTCAAATCCAGAAGTTTCTCTCTCTCGATGGTGTAGAAAACCCAAAAATGTGTTGAACTCTATTGGAGCTCAAGAAGCAAGAAAATAGTAGCAGCAATGAGAATGATCAAAGCGCAACAATGAAAGTGATCAAAGTGAATAATGAATTGAAAACCCTCCTCTTTATAACAAAATATTGAGTTATCCTCGATAATGTCGCATATAAATATTATTAACCAAGATCTAGATCTAACTACTTGGAATATTTTATTATATTTTGTTGGAGGGAAAAGGAATTTAAATTGGTTAAATACCTTTATTTAGAAATAGTAAACAAATAAATAATTTATTTATCATTTCAAGAATGGGGTTAAGAAATAATTTAACAAATAATGATTTGTT
Source organism: Pinus albicaulis (assembly GCA_034641835.2). Classification (NCBI taxonomy): domain Eukaryota; kingdom Viridiplantae; phylum Streptophyta; class Pinopsida; order Pinales; family Pinaceae; genus Pinus; species Pinus albicaulis. Next base: position 1,367,169,968 of record CM076582.1, on the reverse strand, counting down.
TAATTATTTCTAGGTGATTTAGTCAAATTTAACAAGGAATAATAACTAAATAATGATTTAATTAATTATTCCTAGAGAAAAATAAGAAAAATAATGATTTATCTAATTATTTCTCATAATTGGGTTGAATATGACCATGAATATTATTTAAAAAATGGTTTAATTAATTATTCCTAGAGGAAAATCATATAAATAATGATTTATTTAATTATTACTAATGGGGTTTCCTGTTTGAACCAGAAATAACTTAATAAAATATGGTTTATTAAATTATTTCTTATAGTGAAAGAAAGTTTACTATGGTAAAATTGGTCTTACATGGTGTACTTCGATCTATTTAATTGTAAATGGTTAGATGACCAAAAATTGGTGTAGCAACTAGTTTCCCTATGCCTTTCCTTGTTGCTGAAGTTTGACGACCTCTTCATTCATTTGTGCATTATATTCTACCCATAGGTAGACTAAATTTTGAATAGAAATAAGTGGATCATCCACTTTGGTTGGGATGTCTATGTTGAGTTTGTTTTCTTCCTAGGTCATTTAGTTTGACCAAACCTCCTCTCCTTTTTTCTTCTTTTTCTTTAATTGGTGACCTTCAAATGCTCTCTTTTTCCATATTCCTCTAGCCTCTTTCGTTGAATACTCTAGCCAAGAAAACAAATTTTTTTCATATGCATAATTTATTTCATACAATTTATTAGGCATTTCTTTTTTCTATCAATTTCCTGATATTTGAGCAGTTGGGTCAATATTTTTTGCTACTCAGCGTGGGACGTACCCAATGTGTCTATTTTTTTTTGTTCAATTTACAAAAGTACCCTTACCCAAATTGGTTTCCTTGAATTGACTTTTTCTGATAAAATCTCATGAATATTGACTTGTTGATCCATTGTTGTCTTCTTTCCAACATTCACTCCTACAACATGTGTTGAAGTGATGAGAGGTGAGTTTGAGGTTTGGTCGATGTCTCAGAATTTCTTTTTCTATTTTCCACTCCCACTCAACTGACCTTGGGTTTATTTTTGTTTCATGGTTCCCTTTTGAGAAATGAAGTGTACTGGTGTAAAATTTTGATGTACTTTTTTATGCTACTCAACCATCATCTTCTACTTGAAAGTTTTAATGAACATTTCCCTGGCATGTTCCAAAGACTGTAAAATTTCTAGGTTGATAGAAGAGACAAAAAAACTTGGTATTTCCTTGAATGTTTTGCCAATTTTCCCTTTACTATCATCTCCTTGAAGACCTATTTTGAAATTGATTCAAGTTGGTGTTGGAATTTAGGTTCATTGTGTCTAATTTTGGTTAAGACATCTTTCAAATTAATTCTGACTCTCTTCTCTTTGACCTCAACATATCTTTCACCCTCTTTTCTTGTAGAATTATTTGAGGATTCTAGCATAGCTATCAATAAGTTGAATTCGAATGGAATTGTATAAAACTTTACTTCTCAATATTCCTCCTACTCCACATATATCAATAGCAGGAATATTTCAGTCTGGAACTCCTAAGGATCTGGTGGAATGGGGAAGACTATATTTGTTTATTGACTTAAATCCTTGAATATTTGTTTTACATAAGGATCGTAGGGGATGTTTCGAATGTCAATCAATAGAGCCTACATACCAAAGCTTCATCATGTCAAGGTGCTGTTGTTACTACAACCCCCTCCAAAAAAAATTTCCATACAAAATTTTGGAGCCTTCCTCGGTCTTTTTCATTATTTTCGCAAACTTTGAAGTTCATTTTATTAGTTTTCTTAGAATGTTGAGATCCCTTTTGCAAGATAAGAAAATTTTTGTATTTTGGCATGTTGGCTGTCGCATTGTATCAATGAGATTTTTCTAGTGGTTCCAAGAGGTGACCTTTGTGCAAATTAGTTGTTCTAACCTTTTAAGTACCCATCACACTCATTTCCAAAGCTTTGAGCACTATCATACAAGTGTTGTCGCAGTAGTCGTAAAGTGTATCGTTGGTGTCTCACTTGTCATAATCGATCATAAAGTTGTTGCATGGAGGGAAATTCTTTGTTTTTATTTCATTCATGATATATGTTGTTTGAGTCATGAAATATGCTAAGTGTGTGATCACAGTCAAAGTTCATCACTCTTGACACTGATCTCACTAGTCGCACACTTAGTCATTTCTCGGAAAACTTATCTATCAAGAAACTTAGCTTCGCCTGGCCTCCCTTAAGCTATGCACTGCATAGTATCAGTCCTCTAGCTATGACCTTGCTTCTTGGAATTGTGCAGTGCGAAGTACCTACCTCCCAGGACTTCTGCACTACAAAGTTTTCGTGACCAAGCCTTGACCCCTACCATCGAAATTTTTGCAGTCATGACCTCTAGCCTAGATTTAACTATGCACTCCGCAACCACAAGCCTCAAGCTATTTACATTATCCCTTGAACCAGACAGTAGTTTGACATTCCTTGACTTCCAGAACTACACAATAAGCTCTTTGAGTGCCCATCTCTTCAGTCTATACCACTGGCACCAGAAAATGCATAGTCATGTCTCTTAGCCCAGCCTAAACTACGCACTATGCAGTCACTAAGACCACCTATCTAGCCTATCACTTGTTCCAGGCTCAATTCATGTATCAGAATGCATCATCTTAGGCTAGGTGTTTTCAAATTGATGTCATCTCGTCATGAGTGAATTATAGGAACAATTACTATATCATGTCATGGCGAGATGATGAAGAAGGAGAAGAAGGATGGACACATTCTCAAAGACACTCTTGTCGCTGAACTTACAAGTTAATTGATCAGGAGAAAGTGAAAGGAGAATAGTTTGTGACCACTATCCAAGACTTGAGATCATTGAAGAATCCTTATCACCAAGGCATGCAGAGGTGAAAAGGAAAAAAAATTCACGAATACACCCAAACCTTAATAGCTGTAGTGTCTTAATATTTCCATGTCATCAAGAATTCCATGTCAGTAATGTCATGCCATGTCATGTCATGAGTGTTCATATGTGACATCAATATTTTGGACCATGTATATTGTATTAAAAATGTATTTTAAAGTGGAAATCTAAAGGAAACACATGGAATATAAAGAGTCGTGTAAGATGAAAATTCATGGGAAGTCAAATGGCCATGAGGGCAGTCAAAGAGTCACCCTTGGTTATATATACTCCCTCATTAAATGAGCAAAGGAATTTTCACCTTAGATACACGAGAAAAGCATTAGATAGATAAGCTAGTTCTTTTGTGGAGCAAGGGGTGGCTCGAGCACTCCAATATTGGAGCTAAGGATGTTCATCACACATATGTGTCTTGGAAATTTTACTTAATTACAGAAGCCTTCTGAGGCTAGCACATTCTTCATTCATGGACTATAAATGTTTTTAAGATTGTTCTATGGATTTTTTTATTTCATGTTTTCTTTCACATGTGTTGAGATAGTTGAACTATATGAGTTATTTCAATACTTATCTTATTGAGAATATGTTGTAATGGTGGTTATTTTTGTCCAATCCTTATGGACTATTCCGCAAGATATTAGGAATACCTTTATAAATTGTTGGTTGTAATTACCATCGCATCCCTTATGGACTATTCCATTGGATGTTAGATAGATCCTTCTATTCATGTGTGTCACTTCCTGGGTGGTACTAATACCTCCCTCTTAAATTAAAGGCTAACTTTTCTCTCTCTCCTACAATACAATAACATTGACATACTTGCAATTGGACATTCACAAGGCACACCCCCCTTGATTTTTGAAAGTACATCTATGCCCCTCTCTCTTGCTGGTAGTCATAGCCAAGGCAGATCATTAAGAATATGGCAACTGGACCTTTATTTTAGATGGGACTCCTACACCAAACGATGTGAGGTCTAATTGGGACTTCATATCATGGAGATGCCATGAATTTCTACGGGTCTAGCACCATCAACATAAGGCATAGTTAAATGTGTAACATGCTAGGTAGAATCAGTAACATACCCCCTACTAACCCTAGTCCTCACTAAGGTGAGAAGGAGGAAGTGACTATGTCGACCCAATACCCAAGGTCTAGCGATGGATATGAGGTCTAAATTTTTCAAATTCATCAAAAATTAAAATGATAACTCCATTTCATATGTCTCGTCAAAACCTTTCTAAAGATATAAATTTTTCACCAAGCTAAAATTAAAATTAAAATATATGTTCATTTAAATATAACCTATCAAATAGTGCCACGTCATTTAATCTTCCATATGGCACCCACGTGGCTACCCTAGTCATATTCCATGTCACCACCCAAGTGTTAAATCCACACAATTTCTGACCTATTCATACTGTGGTCATGTATTAATCATGTTTCTATTTTCCACATGGACCAGCCCATATATATATATATGTGTGTGTGTGTGTGTGTGTGTGTGTGTGCATGGGTGTGGGCCCTCCATGGCCATGTCACCCCAGGAGTTAAATCATGGTCGGTCTTGAGACTACTCCCTATTTAAACCTTTAATTACAAACCATTGAAATTTTGCCTCACAACACAACTCCCTTTGATTAGCAAGTGAACTCGTCCACGAAGCGTGGCACTTTTTCTCACTAATGTGTCCCTCATGACATGTCACCTTGGGACATAAATCATAAGAATTCTACAAAGACTTGTATCCAAATATTCCAGGGTATGGGGTTGGGGGTGATGCCATACATCATCACTCTGATTACATGGATGAGGTTCCATGCAACCTTTGAACACCAACCAATCATGGAATTTCCTATTATGAGTGATATGGAGGATTTTCTTTTATTTTTGTGTTGGGTGTTGGCCCCACTTACACCTCATCCAGGGGATTCAACCCTAGGAGTTCCTCTTAGCACTCCCTCTATAACTTTCAGGGACTAAAGTTCTAGGACACATGTGTGGCTAAGTGCTCTCCACTCTTGATGGTCTAAATTTAATAGTGGAACCCCCTGCTCCTTGTGACATCACCAGGGGGGTCAATGTTTATGGTTTCATTCTTGGTTATGTCACTTGAATCCAATGTCCCTATCTCATATCCACCCGATCAATGGTATGGAGGGGTTGAAGTCATTTGGTACAAAGAAGGATGCGTTGTTCGGTTTTGGATCCCCGCACTAGTACATTTGGTCAAAATTTCGACACTTTAGTTCCGACACTTTTGACGTATTGTTGAAAATTTCCCAAATTTTTCTCAATTTTAAATCCCGCCAAAAACCATCGCTATACCGACATATAGAGACATAATCAGTATTGCAACGTTTAGGAACGTCATTCATACACCGACGATTCAGAACACAACGTCAGAATTGCGACATTTCTATGCCATGAGTCGGTATTGCGAAATTTGGAGACAAGCGTCGCTATTGCGGCATTTAGAGACACTTGTCGGTAGTGCGACGGTATTGGGGACAAACTTCGGTATTGCGACATTTTGCGGACAACCGTTGGTATTGTGACGGTTTGGGGATAAACGTCTCAATAGTGACGTGTAGAGACACTTGACTTATTTCATATATATTGTATTTCGTATTAGTCTTATGTCTTATTTTGTATAATATATTCTATATATTATATTTTATCTTCCAGTAAGGCTTATTTCGTGCCATAATCTTCTTTCCCACTCTATTATCCTTCTCCCCAGCCAGAACATATATCTGCGATTTAAATCACCACAGAGTCATCAACAGACTTCCCATGCAACTCTTTGTCAACATAAACCGCACCCATTCAAGTGTTGAGACATTGATTTTCTAGGGTTGCACCAGAGGAGACATTAATCTAACATGGTCACATCAAAGGAAACATTAATCGGCTAGGGCCACATTGTAAGGCTAATCGGCAAAATGGTAATGTGGTTTCTTCATGCTTCAAAATTGTTCTGTTTGGCTTCAAAACTCCTATGCATTTACTCCTCGCATAATCAGTTCATTTTCTTATTTAGTTATTTTTATTATCTTTTATGTCTTGCATTTCATGTCGCTTTTATAATTATTGTTGGTGATATTTTATAAGGTATTTAGAGATCTATAAATCAGATTGTTTTTAGCTTGAGAGGTACATCTAGAGAACCTTCATTTTAGTACAACAATTCCCTTATTTTCACACCTTAGACTGCATGCACCCAAGACACAAAACAAGGCACTTATATGATTTCTCTTCAGCCATAAGTTTAACCTTTTAACTCTAAATTTGGTAGGAAATGGGTGTATTTGGCCCTTGAAATATATAAATATTTTAAGAGGGTTTGATGTTTCCCAAGACAATTCCTAGCCATAAAAGCCAACATATTATTAAGTGTTGGTTTGTTTTGCCTTTGAGTTGCCATGCAAGTTTTTTGGTTAGATTTAGAGTTGCAGATATCCTAAGCCACATATTTGTATGGAGGAGTGTTTCTTAAGGCTACACAATGTAAATATTACATTTGATACCATTCATTGGGTGGTTGTAACACAAGCCTTTGAAATTAATGAGGTTGCTCAATAATTGTTTGTCTAAATGCCTCTAACAAGATTTCTTTGTTTTATGCCACAACCTTAATTAAGTTGAATGTTGTTGACTTGTATTCACATTGGAAAGTAGGGTATGCTTTTAAATAATTATTTTTTGGTCTATAAATAGATTTTTTATGGGTTCATGTATAATCCCTTCATTTTCTACTACCGTGTATTTGATATAGTTTTGTTGCATGCAAAATATTTGAAGAAACTCTTGACTTAATTGCTGCACATGTAGTAGTGTTCACTTCGTGTCATAGCATGTTAGTTACAAGCTCATATACGAAGACTAAAGCTATTATTTGTGACCTAAAAAAATAAGGAAAACAAGATACATGCATCTACTTTAGATATGCCTTATAACTCTGAATTTGAGTTTTGTTTGAGTCTGTCACCAAAGTGTTTGACAAAATATTTGAGTGAAATCTATCACATGGATGTCAGGCTTGATGGTATTTCTTATCACAAGGATTCTTTTTCTTTCCATATGGTTAATTTTACAGAACATTGCTCCAATATTATTATCACGAAGATGTTCTATTTTCTGTATCAAAACTCGAATATGCTTCTAAATGACCTTGAAAGAGGGTTAGCAATAATGGAAAGAGGGTCAGTGACATGGGCAATGAAGACAAGTTGGTTGAGTGAAGAGCAAACAAAAAAGTTCAAAAAGGATTCTAAGTCAAGGGATCTAGGGTTAGCAAAACTTTACTTTATTATTTATAAAAAATGGGAAAACTGATAAAAAAACCCAATTTTTCCTTCAAGTTCAAATTCAACTTGAATTTAGCTTGAGGTTTGGTCATGAGTTTTGAAGAAGCTAATCAAACCTAAGAATTTTATTTAGGCCTGTTGAATTTTAAACCTCAATTTTGAATTTTGGTGAACCATGTGACATAGATGGTATCAATTCTTTTATCTTGCCAAAAGGGATTGCTAAGCTTCTCAATTCTCATAGTTAAGAGTCTTTAAAAGTTAGACCACAAATATCAATTGCATCATAGGCTAATAGAATATGTTTCCCTTAAGAGGCATTAAGGAAAATCAAACAAATACCACCATATACCTACAATTCTCTCTGCCTTTTTTCTACTATTTTTACGTCCAACATGAATCTAAGGTGCTTTGTGCACCAATTGATGGACGAGTAAAATCATAGACTAGTTTGTCTATTACTCGAGATGTTTCCATCATCTCCAAAACGTTAAAACCCTTAAAGAAACTCCCTCATCTCAATTTCCAAGGCCTCTCCCAATATTTGTTGGATGCCTCTTCCTTCTTCTTCTTTTTGCATCTCTATATCATGATTTCAGATGTCTTATTGGAACAAACAACTAGATTGTTGTCAGAAAGTGTAGCCACTTGGTATACAAGCTGGTTTATACCCCTAGAGTAATTATCATTGTATCATTCACATCTTACCCAAGAATCCTCTAAATTTATCCCAAATTGCCAATGGTGTCTAAGATTTTTTATAATGGTTTTGAAGCAAATTTCAAGCCTTAACCAAACTGACCTAGAAATTCAAAGATGGGAATTTGAGGGAAAAAATAAATGTGAAATCTTAGGTATCAAAATGCAGTCCCAATTTGTTTTTGGATATTCTGATTATAGGAACTTATATTTTTTTTTGAGCTAAGTGGCCATGCTATGAGGGGCATCCCTGTTCCATGAAAACCAATAAGGAGTTTCACCTGACCGCATCTACACCCACTCAAGAGGTTTTGAATGTGGATCTCTGTGTTAATAAAATCCTCACTGTTAGCTTCTACGCACCATAGCCATGGGTTGCAGCCTCTATTTTTCCTGTCATACCCATCAAAACCCATTCTAAATGCCTTCAAATGGTTCAATGTCAGTTCTAGATAGCTCCATGGCACTCCCAAGACACTCAAGCACTTGAAGAAAATATCCTAAGATAAATAAATTTAAGAAAATAAGAACTGTTAGTTGACTGAATATTTTTCCAGCTAAAAATCACCTTAAGGCCAAAAGATTACAACTAGCTTGTTAGATCACTTGAAATTCTCCTTAAAACACCGAAAATCTACTTGCAAATGGCCTTCAAAAAATTCTAACAAATGACTTTGTGTTCAAGTCAAGAGGTTTCAAAGGAAAATACAAGGTGAAAAACTCCCACTTATCCCCAAAACCGCCAACAACATCAAAATGGGATTATGAGGCTATATGCTAATTGGGAATATTACATTCCCCTTGACCATGATGTTGTACAACACCATCAAGCGTGAGCATCATATCCAAAAAAGGAATGAAGGTGTGTGTAACCACAATCTAGCAAAAAATCCATATATAGCATACTGCGACCAATCCATTGTATCAAAAATCACTATTGGAATCTCATGCCATATGTGGTGACTGGTGATAATAGATCCTATTAGTATCATAGTGTTTTATATGTGAAATACACTTGTTTCCACAATATGAGAGGAACACTCTTAACAACTTTGTGCCATTTTTCTACTTTATCAATAATTTTTTTACTAAAAACATTTGATTAAAGTCATTTAGTTTCCCTGGCTAATGATATGCTTGTTGGATATTCTCCATATTTCCATGGCTTGTGTTAATCAAGAATTTTTGGCATGAATAACAACTTATTAAAGTAATTTAGTTTTCCTAAATTGATGCCGAAACAAAATTCACCCCCAACTTGAAACTTGCTTTGCTAAAATTCAAACACAAAGTGTGTACTACTCACCATTACCACCAATTTAGCAGTCTTGACAAGGTCTTCTTGAGGCAGTAAGGCGGTACCATGTCCAGGGTCTTTTTGCTTGTGTGCTTGACCAGGTTCGTAGTGTCACATTTTGTAAGTTCCTTTACAGTTCATAATTCACGATGAACCTTGTTCATGATTATTATCTGATTTTTTATGTGTTTTTTCCTCTATCTAATTGTAAGTTTGAACATGCTTTTAAACATTGAAACATTTTTTGTTTTTATACTATTTTTATATTTACTTGTTCTATATATGGTGATATAACCACCATTGTATCGTATCCATCTTATCGAATTCCCTTGGGTTGTAGTTAGGTACAAAGGAACTCCAACCAGTTTCAATTCCCTCACATTCCATTTACAAGGACCATTGGAATAATTAGCACATTCCACATTGGCTCAATTTTTTGGCCATATTCATTCAATATTCCAAGAGTACATCATGATTACCATGTTAGAGATTTGTTAGTGTTATGTAATTAATCAAAGGAGGATGATTCTGGATGCTTAGAGACACATCCAAAAGCAATGGCCAACATTTCAATGTGGTGGCCAAGAGCATGTTCTTCATGCAGGAACAAGTTTGTACATGGCTTGTATCCTACCACTACCCTTAGTGAAGACAATGCTCTCAACTTTACATATAAATCCTCTATTTCAGGATGACACGTGTACACTATGAAAAATGAAATGCACTTTATTCTAGACCTAAATCTAGTTGTATATGTAATTCGCACATTATTTCACTCAACATTATATAAACATTGCTAAGGAATGTGTCAACTACATTTTCAAACCATCAACCATGGATGGGATGGATCTTTGAAAATCAGCCATGGAATCACATTTTGAACCAAATTTGTTCTAATGAATTGTCAGTGTCTCCTTGGTTTGGGATTCAAATGCAGGATTGTTAATAAAATAATTGACAAAGATCCATAAATGATTCTTTATCGTATGTGCTTTCACCGCAGTTGTCTTGTTCTTCTTATTTACAATGTTCATCACATGGTTTTTTATCTTGTTTGCTACTAAATCAACGTGGGAACCACCTTTAATGGTAGCTATTCCATCAACAAATTGAGGTACTGGTGTTTTTACCTCATGTCTTTTCTATGTGGATAGTTAGTTGATTACTTCTACAAGCAGTAGTGAACTTAGAAATGCACTTTATTCTAGACCTAAATCTAGTTGTATATGTAATTCACACATTATTTCACTCAACATTATATAAAAATTACTAAGGAACTGTCAACTACATTTTAGATATGTGAATAACCACACCAGTATATTTGTATATCTTTATCTATGAAGCGAGGGGTTACATATGGATCTTACATTCAGTTTATTAAGGATTAAGACATGTACCACTTAGCCATGTATACCCATATTTTAGTAATATAAATCCATTAAGTATGGACACACACCAGGAATTTCTATCAATTAGAGGTCTGAGCTATGGGATGCATTATTCCTTCCACCTTACAGGAATTCCCTATACAAGCAACTAGATCCTAGTTGTTCCTTAACCATTACGAATGTAGAAGTCCTCTAATTTTGAAGGAATGCTCCTCGTGGTAGTCACTTTAGTGGGAATATGGGTCTATATAAATATATTATAGTCACTGGTTACAAAGCCACTTCGAAGGCAAGTAGAATGTGTTAAATTCAACCAATCATGTGACTCTATGTATTTCATATCTAGTACAAATCATATCGAAAATTAGTCCAACGTGTTATTCTTTGGGCATCACATTTTATAGGATAGAGTTTGGTGTAATAATAGTAGCATTCAACATAATAGTAGAAAAATATCAGCATTCGACATAATGATAACAATAAAAATAGATATCATATAATACTACGCAACATATCAACTAGAACAACAAGAATGATTGAAGCAACAATTGTAATGCAGGAATATTTGGTGATTCCATTTTAGATAGTGGAACACTAGAGAAATAATGAGGGATAAATGTATTTATCAAGACTTCTAACCTCAAACACTTCATTTCCCTCCAAAAGGTCCCTCTAAAATAAGTCTGACTCAATCAAAACATGTGTCAATATTTTTGTTCGTTGTCTTTGGGATGGACTCCTGAGTCCCAAGTTTGAGGCCAAGACTCCCAAGTAGGGCAAGTGGGGAATTTCACCAGGGGAGTATCTAGGGAGTACTTGTCCCAAAGCTAACTCAACAAGAATCAACCATTCTTGAGAGTAGGGGAAAATTTTAACACTAGTATAATAGATTCTGAGGAATGTTTATTTCAATTTTACCAAGATGGAAGAGTATGTTGATCCCACATGAGTTTCTATATCCTATTTCTCCATATGTGGCTTTGTGATTTTATGCATTATAATGTCTTGTAAGAGACAACAATAGTTTAGAATAGATGGATATTCTTGCATAACCAACATGATTGTGACACTTCCATGCAAGCCACATGTTTCCAGGGCCAAGTGGTGGAATTTTGAGCTCATACACTAGCTGAAGCAATTGTAAAACTGATCATCCCAATGATGTAATTGGATATAGTAAAAATGCATGTTCATGAATAACACCCAGATTATTGTACCACTTGATAAACAACTTTCAGTCACCTTCCTTCATCAAGGAGATGTAGTACTTTAAGGATTTATTAGTCCAAGTCTAGCATTCAAACACTCTAAAATAATTGATGGGGTGAGGGATGTGGTATTGCAGAGTGCAAAGAAACCACTTTCCTAAAATTTCAAAGATATAATAACAAGGGGATCTTATGTATCAGAGAAGTTGTTGAAATTTATGCTCTCGAGCATTGGATGGGTGTGTCAATTTTTTGGGAATGGAATCATGTTCCAAGGATTTATATGCTTATACACATGATTTTGAATACCCTGAATTACATGGTATCACTAGAATCATTAGACCCAGTTATAATTCCTTCCATCCTTTCTGTCCTTGTTAGACATGTTGTTTAAAACAGAAAGGAGGATTATCAGGAATTTTCACGTCTAAATGACATTTATTGAAAAATATTGGAACATAAGTCAAGATCATTTCTCCAGAGTCCAAATACAGTGTTCTCACATTATCAGAAATAATGAAGATTTATCTCTTTTCTAAATACCCTATGGTATGTGTATCAAAAGGCTACTCAAGAGAATTATATTTATTTGACTTCTAGTTATAATGTTGCCATTTCATCTGAGGATATTTGTGCAGAAAGAAGAACAATGGAAACATGTCACTGAATATGTAAGAATTATCTTTGGGGCTCACACTTCAAGGACTTCAATAATTTGAGCTATCTGGAAATAATTTTGTAACTCTATTAAGGCATACCAAAAATGTTAAATGGATATTCGAAGTGAGGATGATAAACTCAGCTTCAGGTTTTTTTTAAATTCACAATTTCTGTTGATTGATAATTATGTCGTCATAAGGCTCTCCTCTGTATTTCGGCACATAAAATTTATCTGAGGGGAGATATTTCTCATTCTTCCTATATACCTACTTATCATATTCTTCCTAATTTCTTCTTTCATTCCTGCCCTTGTGGAGAAAAATAGATGGGTGAAACAAAAAATTTCAACTAGTCATGCCAAATTGTTTCAAATTTCACAACAAAGTTTCAACCAACATAGAGTTTAAAATATCTTAACACTTATTTAGATGCCAAAAATGACCAGACTGTGGATATATTGCTTAAAAGTGGTGCCAAATAATCTGAACAAATAATAGATTTTGAATGAAATAAAGCCACCTAACAAATTAGAATAGTTGTTGAAAATGTTATTTTCCAAGGAATATGGGGTTTTCAACATTTTCATAAAATTGGAAACAAAATAGATACCTCATAAGAGTATTAGCAAGAGTTTTTTGACTTGTATGATTGAGAGAGTCAATGGTTTTTATCACATGCATAGAAGAGGGTTAAGAATTTGGGGGAAATCATAATTTTAGGGACATTCAACAAGCCCTGTGACAAAGCACATAACTATAGCTTTTCATATGATTTAAAATTAAACTTATAAATAAACATTTCATACATTTTAAAATTCAAAGGTGTTCTTTTACCTTTTTTTTTTTCATCTTCCTATATAGGTTCATGTTTGAAAGTAAAAATCCTTAGTGACAAGTACAACAACTGTGTTATTAACATAAGTAGGTCACTACTTTCGAGAAAGTGACCTACTGCCTAATTCTCAGCCAAGCACTTACCTAAGAAAGATATCACCACAGTCATTTATCTTTTTAATTTGAAAACCCAAGTCTGGAAAAAGATGATCTGAATTGAAGGCGTTTAATTTAGCATTTATTGAAAATTCAATTATAGAGCACATCAATAGTCTTATTCCAGAAAATATATTGTTCAAGATTGGTCTACAAGGCATTGAAACTTAGTGGAAACTCATGAGATTGGAGAGGGCACTACACCAAAGTGTTTAGGAAATGACAAATCATGAATGTATATTGTTGGCTAAGCCTAAAGCGTGTTTTGTATATTCAGCTCAATGGAGCCTAGAAATTTCCCTATAAGAAGAAGCATTGGTTGTATCAAGTTGAAACAATCTAGGAGCCCTATATTGAGTCAAAATAGCCATTCTTCACCTCATTTATTTTGGAAGGCCTTCCTCTTGGTCAACAACATAAATTTAATATATGTGGGTTCCCCAGCCCAATGACCCCTTTTGTAGTAGAATGAGTGCCCCTGTTTTGGTAATTGTATATTTGCTATATTAGCCTAGGAGTAGACCTAGAGTATTTGCAGCCAATTTCTCCCTACCACCATTTTCTAGAAGTCTAGTATGTTATGCCATAAAATCCCTTGGGTCATTTAGTTCCAAAAAACATGCCAATTATTTGGTGTTGAAATCCTATATCTCATATGGAAAAAAAAGAAAGATTAAATACAAGTTTATTTAAAAATTCTTAAAGTTGCAGCAAATTTACTTGGTATGGTGGTGTTATAATATGTGTCAAGTTTCCAACCTTCATTTGTAGGTCTAGGTGCAAGTTAGAAAGTTGGACCTAGATCTAACAATTTACATTGTTTCCTTGAGTTTTTTCTAGGTGTTACTCCATGTACGTAAAATTATTTCCACCCAAGATTCAAATCTCCCCACTCAGCCCAGTATTGCAAGGTTGAAGGGTTCACCCAACACAATTTTTATCGTACTAAGTGAACACAATGAGATCTACAAATAACCTCCTCCTCATTCAGATGATGATAAATTTTCTTGAAGATCACAATCTTAATTTTAGCTAGGTTGACCTATTTTTGTGGTCACTTAGACACTAATAAAATTATCTTATTGCATCTTATATAATCTCCTCGCGCTCATCATCCTAGAAGGGGATAAGCCACCGACTAATAGAATGATGGATATGACACTTGTCACCCCCAACTAGGGGGGTTGACAATGAAGGCTAGGGGACAAACCCCAAAAATAAGGATGGCTTTATGATGGAAAATTGGCCTGGATTTTTCCTACAAACATCAATCTATCATCACTAACTATTTATTCTACGCAAGGTATCTAAAGTCGCTCTAACGATTCATTTCAATGCCAAGAATTCACTACACGAAACAAAATCATTGTTATTTTTTTTCGAGTTAGGATACAGTTTATAATGTTAAAAATTTGGTATTGGTTATAGGTCCATAGTGTTTCATATTTTCTATTTTAATTACATCAATATTTATAATAATTACGTTTATTTCTGTATGTGTAATCTCTGTGTGTGTATGTGTGTTGGCTCACACACAGACACAACATTGAGCCGTCAAACATGAATCTCAAAGGTGTTTTTCAAAATATAAGTGCACATGGGCATTATTGAGCCAACAATGCCTGCATATTTCCTTTTCATGAACAAGTCTCAACATGGAAAATCCATGAAATACAATTATGTCAACTTTTTCACGTAATTCTTCCACATTTTTCCAAAAAAACACATTGCCACATGCTTTTGTTTCTCATTTTTCTAAGCAAGGAAATGGGAGCATGTTATGCTATTGATGGTGAAGGTTGTTGTGTCTACCTGTAGGTTCCCTCCTATGGGTCAAGGCCTACTACTTCTGTCTTGTCACCGAAAAACCTCAGAGATAGGTCACTGAAAATCTCAGAGAAGATGTCCAAAAATCTTTGTTTGTAGACTGTTTGAAGATCACAATCTCAATTTGCAGTGAAGAACAATAATATATTCATTGGTATGTGGAACACCTAATTTGCATAGATAGCTAGGTATCCTTTCTCTAATACTGAATTAATTTGTAAAGGGGGTATATAATGTTTGAGTCAACAGAGGAAAGTCATGTGCCCCTCATCTTCACTCTAGCCATTTGCCATCTGTCAGCCCATGGTCGTTCCCATGTTCCCCTTGGCTATTCTATGTTGCGTATGTTAATTTATCAGGGACACTGACATGTTCACGTCATTATCATAGGCCTCACCCAAGCTTTATTAACATCATATTTCATGGTCTAAATGATACACATTCAATAGCAGGGTCTTGGCCTTGGGCTCTCATTAGGAATCATTTTACATGATCACTTTATAATTTTGCATATAAATTTTGTTTACAAGTCATTGGTACCCTTGACCCAGTACCAAGGCAGAATTTATTCATATATGCTAAACTGCACATATACATATTCAAACAATTCTTTTTGGAAGCATGTTATTACAACTGCAGGAATAAAACAATTCTCTTTATCAAAACAAGAAATAGAATAAAGAGAGAGGAATAAATGCACAATGCTCTTAGTTTTAACCAAACCTTTTAAGTTTTAACCAATCAAACAGAGGATTATTTTTTGAAAGTATTAAAGAGAAAATATTTTGGAGTCTTACTTGGCAAGCAAGAAGCTGAAGCTGAGTCAAACAGTTTTCAATGGACTGTTGCACATTCTGAAGCTACTCTTCCAACGCAGCAATTGTTGCATCAATCTTAATAAATTATAAACTCATATTATAGGCCAAGAAAATCACAAGTATTCTTGTATAGTTCTATGTGATAAATCAAGCAGTGGTATTATTTTATTATTTCATGCTTCACGATTTAGAGTTGATGGTTTTTAAGGTCGAGGCTCTGAAATTTGAGAACGACAACAAAATAGATATAAATATATGATCCTAATATTTCATTTACAAATTATTGGTGCGGTTATTTAATGGGCTGGAAAATGTCTCTTAGATTTTAATACTGAAGTAATGAAGTTGTATGACAGTGTGCAATGCATCGCAAATAAAACCCATCAGCACTACTCCTTAGGGCAGTGTAGTGTTTCTCATTATCACAACACAATGTAGAACTTCCATTTAGTACACTCCCTTAAGTCTTATTGCAATAATTATCCCACAGATGCATTTAATTTTCATTAAGACCCTCACATGTGTGATAATATTATATATAGGATGAGGCCCGTGTCATTTTTACCTTGCTCTCTTATATCTGAAGCCTTTATCTCATTGGTGAAAGAAAGCATAATAGAGTGTGTTATGGCGGTTGATATTACATTGATTCCAAGAGCTAGATCATTGTGTTAGGCATTGGGTAAATTCTTGCACTGTTCTTTATCATTTTTTATCTCTTGGCGCTTCACATTTCTTACGACCCTGCACCTTAATCTAGTATTTGACCTTCCAATGCCCCCATTTCACTTTATATATAATTCAATGCTACTCATTTCACATCTTTTGGTATTAACTTTCCCTCATCCTCTAAGCCTAGATTTATATACACTCGACCATTTTATTCTTTTCCTTGATCTGATAGCATAGTTGTATGCATATCTCCATGCAATGGTTCCCCCTCTACTTAGCTCTTGTGCAACAATGTTGGGCTAAGCTAAAATCCCCTCGCAATCCTTTTTGTAATGGTGCAATATTTCCCATTAGATAACTTCCATTTCCTTACACAAAGATGCTCCCAAATCAAATTTCTACTGTGATTTTTTCCACTGTTGTCACTCTTCCCTTTCTGATATGACATATTCTTCCTCTCGTTTATGAGCTACAACTCGAAGCTCAGTGTATGGCTTCCTAAGGATGGGAGTATATTTATTTTTCTACCGATTCTAGCAGCCTCCATCACAAGAAATGTAAAATGAACCCAAAATCCGCCAAAGGGGCAGTAACCTAAATTTTACATGGCATCATATGGATTGAATGTCATATGTGTCAAATGTCAGTTTCAGTCGTTAGGATAAACATGGAAATTCGGTCCAGTATTTTTGTATCCTTTAAATCAAGCATTGACAGCAAGATGCGTGTGAAATAACCTGCTTGGATGTCATTGAAGGCAATGCAGAGAATTAATATTCATCAATGTAATTTTTAGGATCTTTGGGAGGAGAACATAAGTGCATCTGTAACTCTCCAGATATTGGAAATTACTGAGAAGCTCTCACGAGCAGTTGCAAATCAGAGCATTGGGACTGACTAGGGAAAGCTTGACTGTATTACAATGATATTCATGGCTTTTCTTTCCTGCAGCCAACCACTGGTCTTTTGGAAAGCTTTTTTCCCCATATTTAACTGTCTTTTTAATCTTTGTGGTGCAACACTGATGGCAAGATAGAATGATCGCTTCTTGAAGCAGGTGGCATTTCATCTACTTCGTCTTGCAGTTTTTTGTAGTGATTCCATCAGAAAGAGGGTTGTTGTTGGCCTTCAAATTCTTGTGCAGGTAAGTTTCCTTAAGGAGATATGTGGTCTTGCTGAGTCGGATAAATAATTTAGAAAACAAATGTTTGTTTGAGGAAACAATTTCTTATTTCATTTCTACTTTTTATTTTGTTTTTGGTGATTGTGTATTCTCTATTTGCAAAATTTCTTCTACTATTTCCAGAATACTGCAAGGTTGCTTGTTATGTCGACAATCACTTTGTCAAAATTGATGTCTGACATACAAGTTACTCAGATGAAGTATGATGGATCCTTGGAGGAAATTGGGGAATCTCGACGTCTCAGGAAGTCACTGGAAGAAATGGCAATGGAAAAGAGGAGTGGTGATATTTTAAAAGACTAAGGTCTTTCTGAGAATTCTTTGGATGCTATCTCTGAGGATTCTACACAGAATCATTGGTCATGGTTAGAAGTCAAGCAATTGTCTGTAACACTTCTTCGTGCGCTAGATGCAGGAATTGAACACACTCTCCTTGTAGGAAATTCATTTCTTTCACTCCTTTGATCAAGGTTATCTTGGATGTATGCATTAACTGAAATTAAAAAATAAAGGATTTTGTAATTTTTTATTTCAAGGTTCTATGATTTCAATAGACAGATATGCAGCAGCAGAGAGCTTTCATAAACTTGCTTGGGCTTATGCACACGTGGAAAATCTGCATATCATGTGCCTTCTTTATTTATGTGATGCTCATGAAGAGATACAGTTTTGGGTATAAGTTGCGCAATGCGCAATGGCTATTGATGGGGTCATAATGCAGGTTAGAATCAACTTATTTTGATGTCCTGCATGTTTTTATTCAAAGGAGTAAAGAAACTCTGTAATGAATTCAATATCTAGCATATTTACAACAGTCAAATCTAGGAGTGCCTACTAACATCATACACCGCTTTATCAGGACAGTTTTACATCTGGTTGTGGAAGCTTATATTTTTACAACACGTTTATGTTTACAAATAATTTTTGTTAGATCTTAGAAGAAAACTGTGCTTGGACCCAAGTTAAAACTTCTACAATTTTATAAGCAATTAATTTTTTTTGCAGGCATTGGTAGGAAGAAATGATGATGTCTGGGGAAAGGATCATGTAACAGCCTTGCGTAAGATTTTTCCAATGGTCAATAGTGCAGTTATTGGGGAAGCATCAGCTGCAGAATTTGAAGGGTATGGAGCATCAAAATTGACAGTTGACTCTGTTGTGAAATACTTGCAGCTTTCTTGTATTATTTACCCACTCTTTTTTATAGGATGTCTTTAGTGTTGTATTTGTGCAATGCTTACATCTTTAAAGTGGTTGTAAAATGGTGTATTATTTACCATTTTCTTGGTGTGCTTCACAAGAAAATACTTGTTTCTCACAACTTGTCGTATATACATTTTTTTCTGGGTTTCATTGTCCCTACCCTTTCTAAATTTTATTTACATGAATAATGGAAAGGTTTTATATTTGGTTTTCTGATTTTATTGTGAAGTAGTGGCTTTTGGCTAGGATATTTGATATACCTGAATTTGGTGGAATCTCTCTGACACTTTTGGTTATAACTATGAAGTTGTTAAGTCTGTAGAAGTGGGGATACCACAAGCCAATTAATTGTATGCTTAAATGCAGCTACAACTTATATAAGATCATTTTTCATGCATGATCAGTTCATGTAATCATGATCAAAGAAAATTAAGTTTGCAATGACTTTCTTGATTAAAGTCAACACATAATAGTCACAATTTCCTTTTGAATATTTCCTTTTGAAAATTCCAGTGCATAACCAAAATTATAAGTTAAAGAATGTTTCCAGGTCTAGTTCCATTCAATGCAACTTTTATCAAAAAATTTAGATCATTTAAGATAAGTGGTAATGCCAATGTATGCTACAATCATACATTTTTTCTTCTAAGCGTAAGCTCTATGTTACTCCATGCAATAGCTCTATATTTCCTGTGGTGCCTTTTGGTTTGTTAATTTCAGAATCCCCTACATATTTACCTTATTCCCTTGAGTCTAGAGATGCATATAATCATAGTATCCATCATCACGGACCAACAATATCACCATTGGGGTTTCTATTTCACGTCCTTGTATTTTTTTCCCGAATAATCCCTTTTGTTGTCTTATCAAGATGTTTTTTTGAAATATGGACAAAGATATGTTATAATTTAATATGCCAAAAATGGTTGTTCTCCTATAGAAAAAGGGTTGTTGTTTTCAGTGCTTTATGGAATCCAATATTATTGTGAAATTCAACTGTTGGTTTGGGCGAGAGTAGCCACATTCTTATCATATGAAAAATTCTTTCTCTCCAATGGTTTGTTTGGGTTTATTGTGAAGCAGGACTATCAAACCTTTCAAGAAAAAAAAGAAAGGTGTTAGGAATATATCTTTCTTATCAAGGTACTAAGGCTAGCAAAAAAATGGCCATTATATCAAGGTGATAGGTGCAACAATCATGTACAAGGAGAAAAAATCTAATAACATACAATACATTGTACAGTGACCCCAATAAATGAAAGTTTAAAAGGCTGGCAGTTGAAGTTGCAACGACAAGGTTCCCTAAAATCCTTGGGCCAAACAATGCAGGAAAAAACATTGAGGATATTTTTTACTTACTTGAGATGAATAATGATGAAAGATATGTCTATTAACGAGAGTTTGGCATGACTGGGAAATGTAATTCTTAGAATTCCTAACAGAAAATTTATCACAACAAATTATGATATATAGGAATGGAATGACTTAGTGGTAGTTTTGGAGTCTAGGATTTACTACAATGTGTCAAATGATTGATATTTAAGCTTTTAAATGGGACTCTTAGCAAGAAAAAATATTGATTTCAAATATATAGTAAGATCTAGAGATGCTAGAAGAAATATCTTTTTTTAATATTTTTTTGTTACTGTCAATATTCCAACGGCTAGTTTATTTTTTTAAATAATTTTTTGCCATCTGTAATACGACGTTTCGACCCATCGCTATAGCGACACTTAGCTTCTTTTCAAACTATTTTGTGCTGTCAGTATTATGATGTTTACCTTTTTATTTTTAAAATTTATTTTCATTGGTATTCCGACATTTTCTTCCATCCGTATTACGATGTTATTTTTTAAAAAAGATGTTTTTTTTTCGTTGGAAGATCGACGCTCCAAATTTCGGTAGTAGTGTTCGTTGGCATCGAAATAGTGACATTTAGAAATGTCTGAATTGTGATGAATCGTGAACGGTCAGAAGAGCGACTGAAAATTTGAAATGTCGAAATTGTGACGACTCGATAAAAACCAGAAATACCGTCGCAATACCGACGTTTAAGTAAAGTGCCAGAAGTTCGACGTGAGGAGAAACTGCATTTTGGTGCACTGAAAAATGTCACTCTTGGGCTGCCTATGTGTCGCAAGAGCGACATTTTTGTCGTCTGAATTTGGGGCAAATGTGCTAGTGCCACCCTCTGCTAACTAGATAATATTCATCATCAAACTATGCATGTTCCAAGGCACTCCGACCCATGAGGGCTTCACTGGGGGAGAAATTGATGGCTTTCTAAGGCTGAATTCTTGTTTTAGATATGAGGTTATGCTTCCTTTGTTATGTTCTGAATCAAATTGACATAGGATCACCAAGTTCTGTCTTCAAAACTTTAAAATGTTGTTTACAAATTTCTGAAAGAAGAATTCAACAAAAAAATATGGCCACGCAGAGTTAAATCGGGTTTTCTCGTGCTACTCTAATCACACAGTACATCCCATCATTACACATAGTGAATTTTATGAATGAAGCGCAACATCAAGAGATATTAAATTATGATTTGTATTAGTATTTGAAAAAAACAATCTTAGAGAACACATCAATCATTAATTCCCACTTAGAAAACCCGACACAACCTTTTTTTTTCTTTCTGTCTACTCCTACACTTGGAAATAAATCCCCCTCTTCTAATTTCCAAATCCCTATCTATTATTCAACACTCATTCAAAGGGATTAACAATAAAATCCATTTGAATCTCTCAATAAAGCTACAATCCCTAAATATTTTCATTTATGAATACCTATTCTAACAAACTTGATCTATTTGTTTACATAACACATAAAAATAGAGTTTGAAAGATGATTTTGCGCAAAGATAAATAATTTTCCCATTTCGACCAGATTCCCTTTGATCTATCTATGGTGTATCACGTTGTTTACTGATTTCTTTGACCATTGATTATGGGCTATCTAGAAGACTTGGGAATGGTTGAGGTAACAGATCAAAATTTTGACTCTCTGTTCCTCCAAACCTACGTGTTCATTCCTGTCATGAAAACTTGATCTATGAGAATCATGGAGGTGAGAACTGGAATTGAACTACTGGAACATGAACGGGAACCTAACTACGGGAACATGAACAAGATCTTACCAGCTAGAACATGAACTTAACTGTTTGAATAGGAACTTAACTCCCTCTTTGGAAAAGACATTTTACCGACCAGGTTAATCTATAACATTGTAGTTTGATTCTCCTGCATCAGAATCCTGGGGAAGAAAATAATTCTCCATCAAAACTTCAAGATCTATTTGAAATTTCTTTAACTTTGTTGCTATCATCTAACTAGCATATTTAATTGGTTGTCCCTTCCACTCGATTAGATGCTGATAATATGTCTATACTCTATTCTTCTTTGTCGCTTTCTTCTTCAATGCTACTTCTACTACTTTCTTTAGTATATTTGGCATTCGTTCCTCCCAATTTACAGTCTGAACTTCCTCATCTAAGGGTTCATCTTGTGATTTTGCTTCTGATTCACTGTATGTTAGGTCCTTATATTACTAGTGTAGTCCATTATTGTTGTTAGTGTAGCCCACTTATTGTTTTTGTTGTACCCCTGTAACTCCCATATTGTTATTATTGTGCCCTTGCATTATTATTGTTAGGTCGGCTAGGATTATATTGTGACCCAATGGAATCCTATATATATAAAGGAGGTTTTTTCATTTGTATCATCTAAGAATTGTTAATTTATGTAATGTAAAGGAGATTTCCCCCCGAAGTGGCTTATTTCTAAGGCATTTATCTCTCCTTTCTTCTATTTTTGGATTGGGTTTCATAGCATTTGGTATCAGATCTTTGGATTCTAGGGGTTCACTAATTCAAACAGGTCATCGTGGAACTATCCACTATAAATTTTTTTATACGAGGGTTTAGACACTAAAAAAAACCCATCTCAAAGAAATCCCAAGGAACTTCTTGTAAAAAATTTATTTCTTGGTTCGCAATATTTTCGGAGATAAGATATGTGGGAGTAGGGTTTTTCAAGTCTCCTGAATTTCATCTAAAAGAGGTGACCATGGTAAAATCGTCATAACTCTGCCTCTGAGCATCAGATTGGAATTCTGTTAAAAGTGGCCAAAAGTACACGGACTGTATTTTCCTTTGTATCATTTTCAGAGAAAAAGGAGGAAAAAATGACACATGGCACCACATACAAGTTCTCTCTACTAAACCAGTCCATAATTAGGTCTTTGTGGGAGATTGGGCATATCTTTGTCTTGAAGAATCCAAATTAGGTCAGATCTATGGCATTCGAAAGAAGATACAGAGGGATACTACAAGACTGAATTTCATATATGGAAGATATAAAATCACAGAGATAATTCAGTCTTAATATCAAGTTCCTCAAAAGCAATAAAATGTGTGTATTTTTTTTCAAATTGCATAAGTCTTGTTTGAAAAATCAATTTGAAGTGATTCCAAGGGCATATTGAAGTATAGATATCAGTATTGGGTTCTAATATTCCCCCTAAAAATAATTCAACACCCATTAAGCCCTCATAATACTCTACTATGACTCATAAAGAGGAAGAAGTGCAACATGATATATCAAAATTACAAGAGCAAGTGCACCAAATTTCACTCTCACAAAGAGCAAGAAAAAATTAACTGGAAGTTTTGAATAAAGGCATGGAAGCTAATATGGATGGTTTGAATAAAGGTGTGGAAGCTAAGATGGATGGTTTGAAGAATGGCATGGAAGAAATGGAAGACATGAAGAATGATATAAATGCATACATGTAAGGTTTGAAGGAAGGTTTGACAAAGTTGATACAAGAAATGATTCCTAATGGTGAAAATATATTATAGGAAACTCATGATGAGAAAAAAATAAATGTTAATCATGATTTCATAAACTCTAATGTTGCATTGAAGACCCACCATATTCCAAAGTTTGATGGCAAGGATCTCGTAACATGGATACTACAGATGGAGAAATAATTTGATCTCAATAATGTGCAAAACACACAAAAGGTATGTTGGAACAGGGTCTCCTACAAAGCCACGAATCTGGTCCATTTTGTATATTTTTTATTATATTTAGTCTAACGCAGAGGTTTTGGGGTGGGTCAAAGCCCCTAATGCATTGTAAGAGGGTCAAGGGTAGACCAAGAGTTCGCAAACCACGGTTTGCGGACCATTGGATGTGTAGGCTAAAGTAGTATAAATAGTTGAACCTTTTTGAGTTGATGAGTAGGAATGAATTGGAATTGATTCTATGTGCGAATTTTTAGATATGTAGGGTTGGTTGGGTAAGGACTCCTGCTGGCTGTGTGCGCGGAGATCCTCTGTCCTACTATGTGCGGACCCTACTGATGTGTGTGCATGTTGGGTTTTGGGTATTCTAAGTAAATTTGAAGGATTAATGAATGTGGAACGCTGTTGGAATATCTGAATCTATTGGACTTATTACTGATGTGAATCTGTTGTATTTGATTGAGTATATATTCTTCTATGTTATTGATTTAAGCCGTGGAAGTACTTGTGTTGCTTGTTTATGCTACGATTTGGATCTGTTCTGTTATTCTTTATATGATAACTGCAGTAATGTTAGGTAAGTCTATGATCTGTTAGTTAATGTGATTATAATTGGTATTGTGCACACGGATGTGAAGGATATTAGTAGATCGGGGCTCTGTGATAGAAGATCTGGTAACTATAAGGGTGAATGCAACTCTGTTTGACTTACCTACCCTCTCCCAGGGTGCAGAAACCTGGTTCCAACACCCTCCCATACTGCTTCAGGTTAGACTTTGGCCTATGCAAGCAGGTCATTGCTGAAAGGGCCAGTAATATAAGGGTTTGTTGGAAAACCTTAACCTTCGAACCTGGGTCAGGACCCCTCGAGCCAATAAATGGTTCCATTGTTGAGACTGGGAGCATTTTGAGAGAGGGATCGGGTAATGCCAAGGCTGGATTGGAAACCTGAAAGAAAAGAAATTGATGAATGGTTTGAACAGCAAGTTCAGGAATTCGCAGTAAAAGAAAACTGCAGTAAGAGGTTGACCACCGAAGAGTGGAAGAATAAGTATATTTTCACGGATATCTACGAGATATTCTTTGTAACAATTGCGATCAAGCTCCAGGAGTGGCTCACAAGGTTGGTTGAATTTCAGAAGTGTTGGAAAGACGAGCGGGTCACATAGTGGACCTCAGAATTGATCTAGCAGTTAAAGAAGACTGATAACACCATCACTCGCACGGTGGACCACTGGGTGGACAGTGTGTTAGGAGGGTTCGTGACAAAATTTGCCATTGACCAGTTCATCTCCTACTCTAAAGCAAAGTGAAGATTCTTCAAGGGTTTCCGGGGTAAGTTTCCGAAGACCTTACCATTGCTGATTAAGATATTACTGTGCGAAAAGAGTATTCTATGTAGCCATACCGAATGAATGAACTCTAATCTGGATGGGAGTACGACACGAAGTTGTTACACAGTAATTTGTCACCGACTCCTGCAATCCCCCGTCCCACACATTGGAGGGCATTTTCCGTGACCTGTGAGCAGTGACATGACCTGAAACCACTTTCATGGCATCCCCCTTGACAAGGACAATCATTCCCCTGAAGACAATTTCCTATGGAAAGCCATAAAAATAGTCCTTTTGTCCTTGGCGCGACTAGCCAGTTCAGCCCTCGCTCCAATGGGGGAAATCCACCAAAGAGGGCGTGCCAACTGGCGCTCTATCCCAGTGTATCACCCGCACTAGGCTTAATAGGGATTGTTTTTTTTTAATATATGGCAGAAGTTTGATTCCAACCAACTCCTGAACGAGTCTCTAAATTGAGTTGGGAGGTTTGGCTCCGGATCTCCATGTAGGGGGACTGGTTTTCCACCTATCATGGAAGCTCCCTTGAGGATTGGGCCAATCCCACCATTGTAGGGATCCCAACTCCCCTTCCACCATCTATATAAGCTTGTCATTTCCCTTTGCAAGCTAGCCTGAATAGAGTTGAATCAATAGTAAGGAGATTATCGTCAGACAGCCGAAGAGAGAGAGACTTGTCCCATTCCCGACGAGATTTACTGAGATGTACTCCGCTGTCGACCCGCCGAAGGAAGATCCAGCGTCAGAGCTCAGGTTGTATCTTTCTTTGTTCTGATTAATAATAAACGACTTCGATTATGGTTCCACTCAAATGTTTATGTTTTATGTTATGATTTGTATCTTCTCTGAATGATACATAATTGCATGTATTAGGTTTTACGCTTGTGTGTTTGTTGTTTCTTCTTGTACGTGCCGGTGTTCGATCGCGTCGAGCGGGAGAATTGTGATCTGCCCAAAGCAAGAGATGGAAGTGCCATCTTCTCCACAAACGACAACAGCGTAGGAATTAAGGTAGGCCTCTTGTCGCATCTTGGTCTTTTGCAATTAGGAACTTGCGTCTTAGCGTGACTCGGTTGTTGCTAGACCCGATCTGGGCTAGTAGGGATCGCCTCTGTCCGTAGAGGGGATTTACCTCTCCAAAAAACTGGCGACTCCGCTGGGGACACATTGATTGGAGTTTGTCTTGTCTTTTAGGTTGATTTTGGTCTTTGCCTGCTTGGTCAGCTCTTTTGGTTCGTTCTTTTCTAGTGTTAAACTTTTGTTTAGCCTCACCATCCCTTATCTGCTCCCTGATTTCTCTTTTTCATTTTTTGCATTAGTTAACTCGACTGGCGTGGTTTTTTCCCTGACAGTCGCGCCAGCTGGCGCATGTTTCCAGTTTATCCCTTGCGCCAATCCTGTTCTGGCGCTTGTTGTAGCCTGACAGTCGCGCCTATCCTGTAAGGTGCTAAGGTTTGCTTCTTTTTGAGCTTTCTAAGCTTGGTTTGTGGTTTTGGTGTCACTTTTTTGACTACCTAAGTGTTCTAGAGCCTTGTTTGATTGAGTGTGACCTTCATCCTCTGGTTGTTTTCCCTCTTCTATCAATTTTTCATTCTAGCCCTAGGGTATCTAGGTGCTATAGTGTGTCGAGCCTCCCATGGAAGTTTTTGGTCCTCGTTTGATCAGTCAATTTCATTATTGCTTCTCTACATTCGTTTGGTGGTTTTCCATTGTTTTGTTGTGTTATTTGAGTGATTGGCTTCTTCTTCATTCAAATTCCGCTTTGTCTCATTTTGGGCATAGATTACACGGTTCATTTGAGTCTTTGGGATTTCTCTTTGATTTGAGGGATTTATTCGTCAATTTGAGGTCTGATTGTGTGTTTGGCATTGAGTGAACTTCCTTGTCTTTGCTCTTTTTCTATCACTTCTCAAATTTTTCTTTACATTAGTTTTCATTTTGTTTAGTGCACTTTTCTCTTAAACATCGAAAATACAAAAAATCTCTTTTTCTTTTGATTAGTTAATGTAAATTAAATCTTTTTTGTGTCATTAGTGATTTGTAACTTTGAAAGAAAAGTTTTTAGTTTATGTTAGCTTGCATTGGAGACACTAGTGGTTGTTTTGTGGTCATTTTGTCATTGTGTGAAAGCTCTCAACCTTCCCGTAGTTAGCTATTCATCGAATGAAATGATACAGTGTAGCATGTAGTGTGCATTTAAACACTGTTACCGATGAAATAGGTAACCGCACTATTACCTACTTTTTTTTGGTAGCATAAAAAGCACCCGATTTTGAAAACTGGTGATGCAGAATCACCTTCTTCTTCTTTTTAGCGCATTTTTGACACTAATATTTTTATTTATGAAGTATGAATATTTGTTTTAAAATGTTAGTGATTTTCATGCTAATTTTGAAACGTATTGATGCAGGATCAACTTTTTTTTTTTAGAGTGGTGACTTTCATGCTAATTTTGAAACGTATTGATGCAGCATCAACCTTTTTTTTTTTAGAGTGGTGATTTCATGTTGGTAATAAAACACAAAACTTAGATTAAAAAATATATATATAAACAATAAAAAAGTTTTAAAAAAACAAAATTAGCTCGTAAAAATAAAAAATTTAAAGAAAAATAAATAAATAAATAAAAACAAAAAACAAAAATATTCGAAAATTATATCAAAAGAAATGACAAAATTTGAAAAAAAAAACACATAATTTAAAGAAAAAAAACAAAAATTAACAAAAAAAAAAAAATTTTAAAAAAACATCAAAAACATTTTTTTCTAAGTTATTAAAAAAAACCATATAATTAAAAAAATAATAATTTAAAATAGAAAATTTAAAAATAATTTAAATTACAAAATTAAAATTTAGATTTAAAAAATAAAATACAAAAAAAGAAAAAATTAAATTTAAAAATTTAAATTAAAAAAATACTAATAATAAGAAGAAAATAAAATTAAAAATTAAAAAAATTGAAAAAAAATAAAAAATAAAAGAATTAAAATAAAAAAAACTATCATTAAAAAACAAAAAAAATGAAAAAAACCATGTGCAAATAATTAAAAAAGAAATATCCATAAATTTACTGTTTTTTTTTAAATGAAACAATTTATAAATTTTAAAAATGAAAAACTAAATAAACTAAAAGATTTAAAAAATAATAATAATAAATTAAAATTTAATAAATAAATTTTAAATTTTAAAAAATAATTAATCTAAAATATTAAATTTAAAAACAAAATTTAAAAAACAAAAAAAAACAAAAAAAATTAAAACAAATTATATTTAAAATAAAAAATTTGAATTAAAAAAAAAAAAAATCAAATTAAAAAAAATAAATATTAAAGATTAAAAAAAATAAAAATAAAAAAAATAAAGAATTTTTTGATCGTGGTGGCGCCGCCAATCGGCCTCCCGCCCAGGTAGCAGTGGAGGCCGGCCGCTAGGCCACTAGGTGATTCCGAGAATCGGCCTCCCACGGCGGGAGGTTGATTCCAGGAATCGCCCTAAGGCCGATTCCGGGAATCGCCCTCCCGCGGCGGGAGGTCGATTCTGGGAATCGCCCGCTGCGGGAGGCCGATTCCGGGACTCGCCCTCCTGAGACGGGAGGCCGATTCTGAGAATTGCCCGCGACGGGAGGCTGATTCCAGGAATCGCCCTCCCGTGTTGGGGAGGTTGATTCCGGGAATCACCCTGAGGCCGATTCCGGGAATCGCCCTCCTACGGCGGGAGGCCGATTCCGGGAATCGCCCTCTCGCCAAGGTGGCGCCGCCGTAACGCCCTCGTGGTATTCCCTGGAACCCGCGTCTCACCGCGGGGAGGGCGGCCTCAGACCCGCCCTCGGGCGATTCTCGAACCGCCGTCACGGAGGGCGATTTTAATCGCTTCCGCTCGGCGAGAGGCCATTTCGAATCAACCCCCTCCTACCCAATCGGCCGCCCTCCGTCGGCGACACCGAAGTGAGGGGCCGATCGTTGCCGTCACCACAAACAAAATTTTATTTTATTTTTATTTTTTTTAATATTTTTTTTAACTTTTTTTTAAATTCAATTTTTGTTTTTTTTTCATTTAATTTTTATATTTGAAATTTAATTTGTCTTAATTTTTTTGTTTTTTATTTTTTATTTTTAAAATTTTATTCATTTTTTTTGTTTTTAATTTTTTTTTTCTAAATCTTGTTAATAATTTTTATTAAATTTTGTATTTTTTTTATTTAATTTATTTTTTTTTTCATTTTTTTTTTTTATTATTAAATTTTATGTTTAGTTTTTTCATTTAATTTTTTAAAATTTAGTAAATTTTGTATTTTTTTTTTATTATTATTATTATTATTATTATTATTATTAATATATATATATATATATATATATATATATATATATATATATATATATATATATATATATATAATTTGAATCTAGTATTTTTATTATTATTATTATTTTAATTACATAAAAATTTTATATTTTTTTAATTTCAATTAAAATTGTGTATTTAAAATTAGATTTTTTTTTGAATTAAAATTAATATTTTCAAATTAATTTGTTTTTTATTTTAATTTTTATTTAATATATTTTTTTTAATTTATTTTTTTCAATTTTTCAATTTAATTGATTTTTAAAGTTTTTTAACTTTTTATTTTAACAATGTTTTTTTTTTTCTTTATATTTAAAATTTATTTCAAAATTTATTTGTTTATTCATTTATTTATTAAAATTTAATTTTTTTTTTTTTAATTTAATTTGTTATTTTAATATTAACATTTTTTTTGAATTTAATAAAATATAATATATATATTTTTAATTTAAGTTCATATATATATATATATATATATATATATATATATATATATATATATATATATATATATATATATATATATATATATATATATATATATAATTTTTTATAATTTAGATTTAGTTTATTTTTTAAAATTTAATATTTTTATTGTATTTTAGTTTTCATTTTTCATTTTTAATTAATTTTTCATTTTTTTACTTTTAATTTCAATAATGTTTTTTATTTTTTATTTTTTCTTTTTTTGAAGTTTTAAATTTATTAAAATTTAATATATTTCTTTAAATTTAATTTATTATTTTAAAATTTTTTTTTTTTAAATTTAATAAACATTTTCTTTTTCTTTTTTAAATTTAATTTCTATATTTTATTTTTTATAATTTCTTTCTTTTTTTTAACTTTTTTTTTTTAATTTAATATTTTTATTTTGTTTTTATTTTTATTTTTTTATTTCTATATATTTTGAAATTTTAATCTTTAAATTTATTTTTTATTTTTTTCTTAAATTTTAGGTTTTTTTTAATGTTTGAATTAAAATTTTTATTTTGTTTTTATTTTTATTTTTTGATTCCTATATATTTTTAAATTTTAAGCTTTAAAATGTTTTTATTTTTTAAATTTATTTTTTTTCTTAAATTTTAGGTTTTTTTTAATGTTTGAATTTTAAAAATTAAAAAATGTTATTTCTATTTTTAAAATGTCAAAAATATGACACAATTTTTTTTTTTTTTGTTATTCTAGCATCAACTAGTTTTGTTTTGAGGGTGTTTTTTCAATCCTTTTTTCAAGAAACGATTTTGTTTTTAGCATAATTTTATAAAATGTTGAAATTTGACCTTCAAAAAAAACCAAGTGCGCTCTGGAATACACTTTTTTTGTTTTTGGGGTGTTTTTTCATGTTTTTTGAGTCTTTTTGGGCTAGAGTTCCCGTTTTGAGGTCAGGTTACCTATTTCATCGGTAACAGTGTTATTTAGAGGATTTTAAGATATAACATTTGGTAGGGCCTGGAAATTGAAAAATAATTGAAGATCAACATTAAAATTTATTCAATTTACCTTAAGGCAACATTGAAACATTTAGAGGTCTAGGCTAGTGACATGTTCCGACGTCGTTAAACCTAGTAGCTGTCATTCGCCTCTTGGCTTTAGACAGCGCTAGTACAGACTTGTGCTCCCCGTACCGCCGCGTATATAAAGGGAGACCCCACTAGGTTGCTATCCTTTATCCGTAGGAAGCCGAGTCTGCCGCCTTATACTCGTGATACACCAGACACAGCATTCGGGGAGATTTCCTGCACGTACGTCAAGTCCTTGGTTGATTTCTCTTTCATTTTCAAACCAAGGTGTATATTGCAGTTCACGGATATTTGGTACACCCTTTGCCTAGATTACCAGAGTAGTCATTTTGATCTTTTCTGACTCTTTAAACTTGAAAGGATCATCAAGCACTTGTCCTTTCATGCTTGTTTCAAAACTAAAAGAGATAGAGTCATATTTCATCTGTTTCTCGACTCTTAAAACATGAAATGGTGAAGTTTCTAAGTTTCAATGTGGTAAAATAAATCACCTGTGATCACACACCCTTTTAGAGTTTGCTTGTTGGCCGTTGATTGTGTGCCTTGATTTTTTAGCCCGTGTGTTTTTGTCTGGTATCTTCCTCTTGTCATTACTGTCATAGTGGCGAAACCCTCAGTTTCGTCTACTGGTAGTCCTTACACTGACGATTCATCAGAGGTCTCTCAATCCTCTGCTGAACCTCAGCATCCCATCATCTCCGAGTTTCCCGACAGGGGACCAGTTTTATCTGAGCTTCCCTTTGGAGGACCAGTTGAGTTCAATTGGCCCTTATCCAATGCTTGGTTTGGATTCGGAGTAGGGGAACATTTCCCTCCTCTTACATTGGGTTCACCTTTTCTAGTTGCTGTTATTCCTCCTAGTCCTCGCCGTCTTCTAGAAGATCTAGCGGCAAGGTCAGATATGGGCTCATCCAGTCATTCTCCTAGTGAGGAAATTCCCACATATGGTGAATATTACTAGTTGTTCCCAGAAGACAACCTCGAGTTATCTGTCATGTCTTCGCCAAGTCCTTCACTTCCGGCAGGGTATAGATCTTAAGTCAAATTATGACCGTTGTTGCCTCTATGGGAGTATCAACTCCTTCTATGAGACCTATTATTCCTTCGTTAGGGATGTCCCCAAGGACACCCCTCACGTCATCTCCTCAGGTCACATCAGTATCTGTCAGGCCCATTGTATGTGTGGCTGCATCTACACCCGTTGTTACTACTCAGTCCTTAAGGACTGCGTCACTTCCCGAAGACGTCTACATAGCATCTGCTTTTCCGGAGAACATTTCTCCTCAAGAGTATCGGTTGTCCCTACAACAATCGAAATCCAAGGTCAGTAAATCCTCCCAAGATCCCAACTGTCCTTATTTTTTGAATTATGCACAAGATGGTACACCCATCTACATTTTTCCATATCAATACGATGAGCAAGGAAACCCTCTATGTTTCCCTACTCCAGAGGCTTATCAGTATGTTCAAGGTTTTCTATCTAACCAGGCTGGGACCCCTTCCAACCCGCAAGGACAACCCTTTCAGGGCCAACCTTCGGGCCAGCCTGGTTATCTTTATGACATGCAAGGACAGCCCTTACAAGGCCAACCTTCAGGTCAGCAGGGATTGTTATACGGTCCGCAAGGATAGTCCTACAAACCTCAAGGTCAACCTATGCAGCCTCACCCTATGGTCCAACTGGGGCAACCTCAAGGACCCACAAGTCAAACGGGGTACCAACCAGGGCCGTTGTACAGTCCTAGGGGGAAAATCCAACCTTCTCAACCTATGGTGCAACCTCAGTTTCCTATTGGCCTGAATGTTGCATAGCCAGGACCCTCTTATGGTCCTGTTGCAGGTCAAATCGGTTATCAGGCACAACCTGGCCCCATTCCACCACCGGGTCAGCCGGCCCATCCGGCACAGCCTTGTGTCCCACATCAGCCACGTCAACCTGTGCAACCTGTGTAACATGTTCAATCAGGTCAACCTGTCCAACCAGGCCAACCTGCACATCCTGTCAACCCTGCTCAACGGCCGATTTACTCGATGTCGCAACCGAATTAGCCAGTGTGCCCTACTTATCAAGCTCAGCAGGGCCCCACTTATCAGCAGCCTTGCTCAACCCCAAGGCGGTTATTATCTTCACGGTCAATCTTGACTGATTTACAACCCGCCCCAAGGTTCTAATTATTACCTTCAACAGCTAGGCTATACCTATACTCAGCAGCCAAATCCGCATACTGCTCAAACGGGGATGACATAAAATCAGGGTCCATACCCCGATTATCAACCCCCATACACTGGTTATCAACAACCATATCAGCCTAATTATACGGCCTATACCCCCTATGGTCAATATCCTCCAGGACAGAACCAATGGGGGCAAGTTTATGCTCAACCAGGGTGGAGTACAGGTACGGGTCCTTATCGAGGGCCTGGTATGCCTTTCAATCCGCAGTTTCCGTTCTTGGCCACCTTGGAATTACTGGACATTTCTAAATTAACCAATGATCCAATTCTTCACAATCCTTATTGGCCTCTGGTTCCGACCAAGGTGCCTAGCGACTGTCCTAAGTTTGAAGGTAAAGCTGGAGAGGACCCCCAAGCTCATGTAATGACCTACCATCTATGGTGTTCGTCCAACTCTTGGGTGGATGATTCAATTTTTCTACGTCTCTTCCAGAGCACTCTTACCGGTGTTTCCGCTAAGTGGTATATAGAATTACCCCGCGACATCTTTCAAGACTTCAATACGTTAGCTGTAGCTTTTCTGACTCATTTCCAGTTACCTATTCGTTACGAAGTCGGGACGCATCTCCTAACTTCTTTGAAGCAGGATAAAGCCACCCACATATCTGATCATATTCATGAGTGGCGATGTCATCGTAGATTGATCAAGTTTGATATACCTGATAAGCTACTAACTCATTGGTTCACCACCTCATTCATTAACAAAATCTCTCAAGATATTTCTATGGGGGCATGTGTGACTGAAGAAAAATCCATCGCACGTGCCCAGTACCTGGATCTGGTGTACTCTCAGTCTGGCACGCTTTATGATAATTTGACTAATGCTCCGTGGCCGGGAACCTCTAAAGCACCACCTACCCCAGTGGTGGATGGTGTTATTGGTTCTGTTTCTCAAAATTCTCGGAAATCCTCTAATGGGAAGCGGAAGTGCAATTCCTCCAATAATTTAGCTCTTCCCACCCCTCCATATTCTGGAAAAACTGCAGAGGTCAACGCCGTTCAGGCTAATCCTACGGAAACGGCCTCCAAAGAAAAGAAGAATGGCAAAGGAAAATCCAAACCCGACGCCCCAAAACCAGAGTCTTCTCAGCCTCGTACTGATGATGGTTCCCAACTTAAACCGAAGTACCCCTGCCTTACCTATGAAGGAGACCATTATAACAAATATTGTCCCCGACGATCTGAAGTTAGTCAGCTCCTAAAAGGCTCCATAGGGACTCCGGCATTTCTCAAAGAACTTTTCTCATCTCAGCAGACCTAGATGGTTGAGCAGCCTTCACCATCTGTACCATTTGGGTCCCAGGTCTTTATGATCAATGGTGCTGCACCTGACTCAATTGCTATGCGTTCGAAGGATTATGCTGGATCACGCCAGGCAGCTGGGAAGGAAGTCATGGATGGCCCACCTCCCCCACCTGTCTTTGGTCCTTTGGAAATTGAGAAGGCCAGCGCTGAACATGTTGTGAAGCCACCTTCTAAAGGTGTTCTGTGAAAATCTTCCTACAACCCAAATTCTCATGCCGCTCAGCACTACAGTATTGTTGAGGATTTGGCACAAGTGCCTTCTGCCATGTCTGCATTGGAAGTGCTTCAAAGTTTCCCATCGCAACGGAAAGCTCTGTTGTCTTCCATCGGTGGAATCGATCCCGTCGACTCTAATCTTCTCACCTTCGACCTAGAAAATTTTGTCCCCTGACTTCCACATCAAATCGCTCTTGTTATTCAAGTCGGGATCAATGGCCTCAACATCCATAGGGCCATTGTGGATTAAGGTGCTTCCACCTGTGTTATGTCATCCACTTGCTAGAAGTCCATTGGCTTTCCGGATCTTACATTGTCTGCCAATTCCCTAGAGGCATTTGATGGTCGGGAATCAAA
Source organism: Pinus albicaulis (assembly GCA_034641835.2). Lineage (NCBI taxonomy): Eukaryota > Viridiplantae > Streptophyta > Pinopsida > Pinales > Pinaceae > Pinus > Pinus albicaulis. The sequence goes on along the minus strand of CM076582.1, from coordinate 1,367,134,483 downwards.
ACCCTTGGGTGTTCTCGATATTTTTCCGATCACGTTACAGGGGAAGAAAATCAACATAGAAGTAGAAGTGGTTGATGCCAAGCTCAACTACAATCTTCTTCTTGGTCGCAGTTGGACTTACGCCATGGTATGCGTGTCGTCCACCCTCTTCCGGCTCCTGAAGTTCCCCCATGAGGGAAAAATCATCACTATAGATCAGTTGTCTTTCTTCACCTCATCCTCTGAGAACAACATTCCTTACATGGATCAGATCCCCAATCCCCCCGACAGTGTAGGACCCGGTCTCTTCAAGGACCCTGTCCTCATGGGTATTTTTCCCGCGCCACCATCGCACACCATTCAAGTTAATATGGTCTCTAAGTCCGACGACCCTCGGATCATCCCTTCACCTGAACAGGTGACCTCTTTCGGAGAATCAATGCTGTTAACTCCACTTGAGATTAATTATTGAAAAATCATCGCTGCATCTGATCCTCCTCCTGAGCATGCTCCTTCGAGCATGGCTCTGGATACTTACTCTCAATCCCCTTGGCTCGGCGATGCAGATTCGCCTGACCCTTTAAGAGAAGTTTTCCTTTCCGATGAAGCTATTGTTGAAACCATGTCTCTTGAAGATCTGCCATGGAGCGATGGACATCATCATTCCTCCTTCATGCCTGGCCTGGGGGAAATGTCTAATTGTCTAGAGTGCTTCGCATCTCAGGTTCCCACTCCGCCTCTTCAAACGCCGATACTGACTCATGAGGTCCTTTCGAAGGGAAACCTGAGTAATATCACTCAAACCATGCCAATCGACATCTCTGTCAAACCGGGGGTAGTCGAGAATATTCATTTGGGAGTGACTTGTTCTCCCAAAGAGATACAAGTTTATACGAACCTTTTTCGCAAATTCAGAGATGTTTTCACGTGTTCCTATGAAGAGATGCCTAGGATTGATCCCAGCACAGTCGTGCATGAAATTCCTACCTATCAAGGTGCGAAACCAGTACGTCAACACCTGCGCCCAGTGCATCCCTGAAAAGCCGCAGCTATAAAGGCAGAAGTTGAAAAACTTCTTAATGCGGGCTTTATCTATCCTATTCCCCTCACAAAATGGGTTTCAAACATTGTCCCTGTAGATAAGAAGCAGGGCACTATATGCATCTGTGTCGATTATCGAGACATCAATCAGGCTTGTCCTAAGGACAATTACCCCACTCCCTTTATAGATCAAATCATTGATGAATGCATGGGGAGTGAGATTTATTCCCTTATGGACGGCTTCTCTGGGTACAATCAAATCAATATTTTACCCGCTGATCAACACAAGACTGCATTTATCTGTCCAGTGTGCTATGTCCTATGCTTTTCACGACATATGCCATATCTGGACGATTTTCCGGCCCATTCAGCTCGGCGTGAGGACCACCCTGAACACCTCCGCCAGATTTTCCTCCGTTGCAGACGCTACAATATCAGGCTAAACCCTCATAAGTGCGTCTTCTACGTGGATTCTGGCCGTCTTTTGGGATTCATCGTCTCCAAAGATGGAATTTGCCTTGACCCCCTCAAGGTCGAGGCCATCGTTAATCTCCCATCTCCTTCCTCATTACATCAATTGCAGAGTCTGCAGGGGAAAGCTAACTTCCTACGACGTTTCATTCTGAATTATGCAGAAGTGGCCAAGGGCTTTACGCAACTTTTGAAACAGGGCATTCCCTTCCATTGGGAAGAGATCGCCCAACGATATTTTGATAGGCTTAAAACATTGCTCGTTAACGCTCCGCTAATACGTCCCCCCAACTATCATCGTGATTTCACCCTTTATTTGGCCGCTACGTTTGGCATGATAGATATGGTTTTAGTACAGGATGACGACGATGGAAATCAACACATAGTTTATTATCTATCACGGAATCTTCTCAACACGGAAACACATTATGCTTATTTCAAGAAGTTGGTGCTCGCTACAGTTCAGGCCGTTCAGCGATTCCGCCATTACATCCTGTTGCGAACCACAATCGTGGTTTCGAACTGCAACCCCATGAAATATATCTTATCTTGAAAATTGCTGGGGGGAAAGTACTCCAAGTGGATTGTAATCCTTCAGGAGTTTGATTTCGAGTTCACCACTGCTAAGTCGACAAAATCATTGGTTTTTGCTGATCTTATCTGATCTCTCCCAACAGACTCCACTCCATCCCAATCCGAAGATCATATCCCAGATGAAACACTCTTTCTCATCAGCACTCGTGACCCATGGTACGGTGACATTATCGTGTATCTTCAAACATCCACATTCCAGTCTGAATTGACAAAGGATGCTTAACATCGGATTCAGCATTAATCTCAACCATACCGCATTGTAGGAGATACCTTGTACCATCTCGAAGTCGATTTTGTGCTCTGCCGGTGCTTAACCCTGGAAAAGGCTGAGAGAGTCTTGAATGACTGTCACAATGGTGCCTGTGGTGGTCACATGTTTGGATATTCCATCGCCCAGAAGATCCTACGTGCAAGTTACTTCTGTCCATCTATATTCAAATACTGTATCGTTGCAGTCTGAATATGTCATGCGTGCCAGGTCTTTCAGCGCAAGATGCGCGTGCCACCCCTATCCTTGCATCTTGTCATTACCATAGGCCCTTTTTCTAAATGGGGCGTATATTTTATGACATGTAACCCTCACTCGGCCGGGGAGCATGCTTATATAATCATCATCGTAGACTACTTTACTAAGTGGGCCGAAGCGATGCCTACATTAGCTGTCGACGGTAAGACAGCTGCCCAATTTCTTTTCAACCATGTTATTACGTATTTTGGGGTCCCTCAAGCCATTGTCACCGATCATGGCACTCATTTTCGAGATTACATGATGGCTGAGCTGACATCAACATTGGGCTTATGCCATGATAGCTCAACGCCATACTACCCCCAGGAAAATGGCTAGGTTGAGGCTGTGAACAAGGTTTTGGTCACAATGCTTCAATGAACGATTGGTATCCACAAATCCAACTGGCATCTCCAATTTTTCTCAGCTCTCTGGGCTTATCGAACGTCTGTAAAGAGCACAATCGAATTCACACCTTTCCAGTTGGTGTATGATATGGAAGCGACTCTCCTAGTTGAATGCGAAATTCCTTCCCTGAAGTTGGCTGTGAAATTATTGCCTGACACTTCTCCGGAGGAAGAACGTCTCTTGTATTTGGAACAACTAGATGAAACCTGTCGCTTAGCTGCCTTGGTTATTGAGGCACAGAAAAAGTGGGTCAAAGCCCACTCCGATCAATTGGTTTCTCCACGTTCTTTCATTGAAGGGGACCTCATCCTCCTATATGACCAAGCACACGACAAACTTGGAGCGGGAAAATTCTAGCCCATGTGGCATGGGCCCTATATAGTTAAACGAGTATTAAAAAATGGGGCCTATGAGCTTATTGACTACGAAGGAGTTCCTCTGGCACAGCCTAGGAATGGGTTGTACCTGAAAAAGTACTACGCTTGAGTCATTCTTGTGTGGTGTGTGTGTACATAAGTGAGTGTTTTCTTTTTTTTGCATGTGTGTTGTGGTGTGCTTTGTAAGCATCTTTTTGCTGATTGGGTCTTCCTGATTGTGCAGATGTCTATTACTCCTTTTGTCGGTTTCGCGGATGGTGCCTCCTGTAGTACCAGGAATCTATCTTTTGTAGCCTGGGTAATCTACAATCCTGCTGGTGAGTTGGTTAATTTGCAAGGTGTTTGTCTAGGGCCTACCACAAATAATGTCGCGGAGTATAGCTCCATTTTGGAATTATTAAACGAGGTTGTTAACATCGGTATTCGTGCATTTCTTGTGTATCTGGACTCACAGCTTGTAGTACTACAACTTAACGGTCATTATTCAGTTAGAAACCCATCCATTTTACATTTGTATCTACGTATTAGTTTACTGGAAAGAAATTTTGATTACATTACATATCAACATATACTGAGACACATGAATGCATTAACAGATATAGTAGCTAATTTGGTTTTAGATAGACACTTGCACAACTTGTAAAAAACATCATCACATGTAAAAAGATCCATCCGTACATATATATATATATATATATATATATATATATATATATATATATATATATATATAGATATATATATATATATATATGTCAAATATTTTGCAGTTTTTGTACATCACATAAAATCAAAAAATATACATGTATGTCTAATAATAGTCGGAGACAACATGTCTCTCAAAAATATGCATATAAAAGCCCTAGATGGCTAATCAGTGTGGTGCTCGTGGTAGCACATCACCGAGCGCACCAATCGCCTCAGCAATCGATGGAGGCAACTGGGCACCCCCACAGTGTGTCGTTGGTAAGCCATCGGAACGTCTACTAGCCATGCATAGTCCGAGATTCCCCGGGTGATGCCCTCTAGGTTCTAGATCAGCTCACTCCCTTCGTCGCCCTCAGCTTGAGGGTCATGTGCGAGAGGGGTCCTCCGTGAAATGGGCGACATTCCTGTGGGCCTCTCTAGGCCAACATTTGCATACACATAGAACTGTTGTTAGAATAGGCATGTATCACAAAAAAATCATAAATACATAAAAAAATCAAAAAAAAATTCATACCCAGCGCCTCGTCCCAGTCCTCCCCCTCCGGAAGTGGAAGATCTGGGTCTCCCATGAAATCAGTACCAGCGTAGGGCCAATCCTCAACTATAATCAACTGATGCCGTAGCCATACAAAAAACTCGGGCCTCCAGGACATCTGTTGGCCCCCTCCTAATTTGGGCATGAGTGCTTCCCATCGAACCATCCTCGGCTCCCTCAATGACGACTCGGTGACTATTGCCCCTTGGCCCTGGAAAATTGGTAATCGTTCCAGAATGAAAGACACCAGAATGGAACCGTACCCAAACTGTTTCAGTTTGGCCTTCTTTCACTTTGTCAGCTACCGTTTGATGTTTTTTGTCACGGCAGTGGCCCAATCAAAAAGTGTAGGATTCATGCATTCGAAGGCTAGTAGGAGTTGTGCTTTGGTTTCCTCGTGCGGTGCCTGCGACCCCGCAACCTGCGTAATGGTGTGAAGCACTACTCGGAGTGCTAGATCACGGACTGTGTGGATGTCTACTTTCCCACTACCTGATCCTGTCTGTGCTTCTGGGCATACTCTCACCATTACCATCTCCATTTTTTCTCCAGAAGGACTACTGCCTGTCATAATTGGAATTGGGCCTCTGCGTGACAATCCGGTTATGAAATAAAAATCAGAGACCTCAAGTTCTAGTAATTGGTCTCGGAGCTTGAACACTTCTTCATTCTCGTCCCATATGCTAACCAAATATTGCAATAGCTCAAGTTGAGCTCTCAAACATGGTGTGAGGAAGAACTTCTTGATACCATAGTCCTGGAGGGCAGTCATGCAAGCCTCATTTTGCATGGCCATTTCGTCCTCTTCCCCATGTTCCCTCTCCTTCCACTCAATAACCATTGTGGCTAGATATCTGCACCAACATGGTCAAAAATACCTTATTATATCTCTACAACACTTAAAAATTCATTTGAGTGGCTTACATTTTGATTAACTAAGGCGAAAATTTGAGCGGAATTATTAGCGCGACTATTTTGTTAACATTGCCGCGCTAATTGGCGTAGGTCCGTGCCCGATACCCGCACCAATTGGACGAGCCCTAATTTTGAAAAGGGTTCCCCCAGAGATCAAACACACAATGGAAATTTACAAAAAATGAATAAAAAAAAAGCTAAAGGGAGCGCCTCTTACCTGGAATGAACAAGAACTAGAATGATGTACTGGATTGGTCGCAATTTCCACCACAAGTTCGCACACCAAAAGCTCACTGTTGCTCTCAAAATGAGGTAAAAAGTAAAAGTGAATATGTTTTACTATTTTTGGCATATTTATAAATTTTCAAAGTAAAATTAGGTTTTGAAAGTCATTTTTCCCAATATTTTAATATATTTTGTCGAAAAATGGATTTTACGCTCGCTTTCATGTGCAACAACAGATTTTTATGCAGCTTGGACGATGATACGAGTTGTATTTTATACTTTTTTGGACTCGGTAAAAACACGAAAAATTCATTTCTGGAGTCATCTTTTAGCTCTTTTCTGACTCTCTAAATAAGAAAAGATTGCTGAGTCGCTTGTCGTTTTGATCTCGTTAAAGTGGCTGCGAAACGACATCTACCCAGTATACGTTTACCCATTTTTCGGGCTGGGATAGATTATTTACGAAAAAGGAATACCCTAGCCTATCATAACTAGGAGGCATTCTTAGACATATTTTTCTACCTTTTCGGATCTGAGGAACTATTTACGAAAAGGGATTGTCGGAGTTTCCTTTTCCGTTGTCTTTTCAAACTCTCTAAACATGAAAAGACGCCGATTTCTTCCTTTGTCAGACTCGTTAAACTCTGATGACATCGAATTTAGTCATAATGATGATATTCGAGTTCCTCCTTCCTAGGGCTCGTTAAATGTACTAGGATGGATTCATCCGAAGGACGAAATTATATCACAAGAATATGCTATCCCCTTCAAGCTTGTCTTCAAAAATAATTGGGGTACTCGCTAGAAATGGTGGGGAAAAATGGAACCAGTATCGTCATCGTGTTGACAATATGTTGCTCTTAAACATGGCACTTGTCTGCATTTGTGTCGGGTTGGGGACATCTCATCTCATTCTCTGTTTGCCTCCGTGGGTTTGGGTTTTTATTTTTGACCTCTCATCTGCTCTTTGCCTCATTGTCATGACCTTTGATCTTTTGATGTCAAATACAGCCAAATCCACTGTCGTGCCGCCGATATGTTCAAGAGAAGTTGACCTCTGTAGTTTCAACCTTCCTCTGATTCTCATCTGATCCTAATTTACAAACATTATATTCCTCTGTCTCGCATCGATGATGTGGGAAACACTATAGCCCACCTTTGATCAAGGTCACTTCCTGTCGACTTCAGCTCACTATCCAAGAAACTGATCTAGGGACTCCCTTCCGGTACCTTGGAGGCTGCATGCCTCAATGGCAGGTTCTTCGCATTTGACACAAGTTTTTCATCATTTGCCTTCGATCGGATGATTCTACGAGTGTTCAACATTAGCTCACTGTTCACATTCCGTAGATTGTACCTATAGTACCTTGAGGGCCTTTGTCATTATTGGTGGTTCCTCTCGTGTCTGTTAACAGCTTTCATCATTGGCTGGTAATCAAACGATGTTCTTGCATGTTTGACTTCAGCTCACTTATTAACATGCTTGAACTTGCATTGTCTTCAAAGCCGATATGGAGTGCAAAGAATCGCATTTTGTCTGTTAGAATCTAGGCTGTGATTTTGTGGACTATTATGATTGGTTACATGACTCATTCATTGGATGGTTGTGACCATACCTGAATCTATTTATCGATCCTTATTGGATGGTTGCTTCCATGCCTTGGATCTTCATTATTGTACGCTCTGTTATGGATGGCTACGCCCATACCACATATATCATGTATTTGAGATATCAGTTGTACTTGTCTACGCAGGTTTTCTGACGGCAGTGTCTTCATTTGGACACGTTCTCGTAAAGCATTTCACCCCACTCTCTTGAGCCTCATGCTTTAGGGGGCATCTATTACACAGCAATTTTTCACCGTTCCTGCAATCCCCCGTCCCGCACATGGGAGGGCTTATTCCGTGACCTGTGAGCAGTGACATGACCTAAAACCACTTTCATGGCATCCCCCTGAACAAGGACATTCAATCCCCTGAAGACAAATCCTTGTGAAAAACCCTAAAAATATCCTTTTTGGCCTTGGCGCGACTAACCAATTCAGCCCTCGTGCCAATGGGGAAAACATCCAAAGAGGGCGCGCAAACCGGCACTGGTTCCGGTTTGTATCACCCATTCCAAGCTTAATAGGGATTGTTTTTTAAAAAAAAAATGGCGAAGTTTGATTCCAACCAACTCCCGAATGAGTCTCTAAATTGAGTTGGGAGGTTTGGCTCCTCGAGGTCCATGTAGCGGAAGTGGTTTTCTCACCTATCATGGAAGCTTCCTTGAGGATAGTGCCAATGTCACCATTGTAGGGATCCCAACTCCCCTTCCACCATCTATATAAGCTTGTCATTTTCCATTTGCAAGATATCCTAAATAGAGCTGAATCAATAGTAAGGATATTATCGTCAGACAGCCGAAGAGAGAGAGACTTGTCCCATTCCCGACGAGCTTTACCGAGACATACTCCTTTGTCAACCCGCCGAGGGAAGATCCATCGTCAGAGCTCAGGTTGTATCTTTCTTTGTTCCGATTAATAATAAACGACTTCGATTATGGTTCCATTCATATGTTTATGTTTTATGTTATGAGTTGTATCTTCTCTGACTGATACATAATTGCATGTATTAGGTTTTAGGCTTGTGTGTTTGTTTTTTCTTCTTGTACGTGCAGGTGTTCAATCGCGTTGAGCGGGAGAATTTTGATCTGCCCAAAGCAAGAGACGAAAGCGCCATCTTCTCCAAAAACAATAGTAGCGTAGGACTTAAGGTAGGCCTCAGAGCCGCATCTTGGCTCCTCCATAATTAGAACCGCGTCTTAGCGTGACCTTGGGTTGTTGCCAGACCCCGATCTCACAGTAGGGATCGCCCTTATCCACGTAGGATTCACCTCTCCTACAAGAAGTGGAAATTAAAATACTATCGGACCAACCAAGGAGGTAGATCTATCTACAACCCAGTAAGAGAAGAAGTTGTGCAGAGTCCTCCAGCCACACCACTTTCAAACCATTGTAGGGGTAAGAATTCACCTACACCTCCACCACCAGAAGATGACATGGCTGCACACATGAATTTGCCTACCTTTAAGGGTGTGGGAGATGAATTTTTGGATCGGGCTTATGGTTTGCAAGCAGATGGATATGGATCACACAATCGTAGCATGTAGCTAGTGATGTGGTGAATAGGGCACATTTGCTCCTTTCCTTCGAAGGAAGAGCTTTGGATTGGTACATGGGATACATCGGACAGCATGCAAACTCAACCATTGAAGAGATCAAGAATGCCCTGAAACAACAATTCAAGAAGCCTAAGTCCTATTTTCAAATAGTGGTCGATCTAAAGCATTTCAAGCAAGGGCCTTCTAAGTATGTGTGGGAGGCAGATCAACGGCGAAGAAGGTGATTAGGAAAGGAGGATTTAAGTACGACGACAAACAGCACACGGAATGGTTCATTTCTATTTCGTTGCCTCACCTGCGCATACCTATCGGTCACCAAACTTTTGAATCGCTGGTGAAAGCCTTGGAGGTCGCTTATGTGAAGTTGTGGTTACACCCGTAGATGATACCCAGCTAGGCATCCAACAGATCCAAGGACAACTGGAGGTGATGCACATGGAGATCAGAATCTGCGAAAGGAGCGAGAAGCAGAGGCTAGCCCTGAAAGATGGTGCATACGATGCAGGACAAATGGTCACACCAAGGATAACGACCCTCTGTTAGCAGACTATATGCAGGCTGGGGGACCTAGTGTGTTGTGCCCTAGGGAAGTTGCAGGATCAAGTGGGCCGGCACTATGGTGCAATGATTGTCGCGTTGCAGGGCTACACGACACAAACCACTGCCCCCGCCTTGCTCCATATGTCCTAGAAGTAAAGCAGCAGTGGTGTTGGGTCTGTAGTTTGGTAGGACACGATGAATATAACTGCCAGAATTATGATTTGATGATCGATCAAGGGAATCTCTATAGGGTACAATCGGATCCATCCTCACCAAGATCCTCTCGAGCACAGGTGGCTCTCCAGCCAGGGGCAGGGGAGGTGGAAGAGGTGGAAGCACAGGTCTGGGACGAGGGCAACTAATCTGTTATAACTGTGGAGAAGTAGGACACTTTTCCAGGGACTGTCCAAACCCTACGAGGCACTCCTGCCTTGTATTGTAGATATTTGGACCATGCGATTGAAGAATTTCCAATATTGATAGAAAATATGCAGGAGAAGTAGCCAACACCTACGCAGAATATGCAGAGGGTTAAGGCTGAACTGTGACACAAAGATCCAAGTGTGAATGTCCTAACACACAGTGGGATGGCCACTGGGGGGGCTTGGAGATAAGACTGCGATCGGACCTCTGATCTGACAAGAAGTTATCAAGCAAGAAGGTTTGGATCTAAAAAACTAAAAAGAAACATTTTTCGTTGCCTACAAAGAATTTGCTGAGGAAAAGGCATCTATTTCTCAGCCGCCGGGAAACCTCAAGGCAGATGAGGAGGTCAAACCCATGCATGTATGAAGCTGCTGCGCAACCCAAAGGTTGTGGAAAATGTTCATGCACTAATAGATAACTGCACAGCACGACCTAGCCTACCTCTGGAAGTCAAGGATGTACACAAACTATATAGATATAAGAAACACATTGGTAGGGAGATGCGGTTGACTGCGCAGATCGGTGATTACGAGATGGATCAGGTTATTTTGGACCTAGGGTCAAATGCGAATGTATTACCTAAACAAACTTGGCAACAAATGGGGGAATGTAAGTTAGAATGGTCCACTATCCAGCTACGTATGGCCAATCAGCAGAAGATCATACCCTTGGGGAGACTGTCCAATATAGTGGTAGACATCACAGGGGTTAAGGTCAGGGCTGATTTTGAAGTAATTCAGGTTGTAGAAGATACAGACCCTTACCCTGCACTCCTAGGGTTGGATTGGGCCATTGATATGGGAGGCATCATTAACCTGAAGAATCGAAGCATGGTATTTGAAAATAATGGCACAAGGGTGGTAGTACCATTAGATCCTGCGGAAGGCGAACAATATACAGAGCCAGTGTGCGACGAAGAGGATGTAGATCACATTTATAAGTTGACTGCACGGGATGAAGATTGGATCAACCCTATGGCGGATGGTGTAATTTTCTGGGAAAAGGACAGTGACTGCTTCTTTGACTTCAACGGGGAGATGGAGCACTGGAAAAATCGGTTACATGATGTCTCTGCGCTGTGATGCCTTCAGGTCACAAAGGACTTCCACTGCATTTCCTCAGAGGTAAGAGATCTACCCTATTATGATGGTTCTGGTAACATTAAATAATTTTTATAAACATTCAAAGTCGAGGTTCCCAGAGAATGAAGGTTATGGGCCCTTAACCTAGCTATGCGTGCAACCCTTGCACGATGGTGGGATACGCATAAGGGAGCGTTCCAGGAGTGGGAGGACTATCGATACATGATGCTCTTATGCTCTGGGACTTAGGCGGAGGTGCGGGTCAAGACATTCCTTGGCCCAGGGGATTCGCGTGAACACTTGGTTCCATGGATAAAGACGCAGGGCGACCAAACTATAGAAGAATGGGTTCACTTATTCATTCATGCGTTGGGTCCAATCCCTAATACATGGTACCTAGATGCGAAGCTACATAAACACACCCACCATTGGGAAACTATGAAGAATGAATTCATAAGAACATTCAGACTGATAGGGGGTTACGAGGCGCTTGACGAAGCTCTACAGGACATAGATACATTTGTGTTTGGAAAATCCAGTCCCCAAGTGTTGCAGAGGAGCCGACATGGGAAACACAGATGTAGGACATTTTCAAATGCCGCAGCTTGGCAAGGAAGGAAGGTGAAGATGATCCGTGGTATGTCTCTATCCCAGAGTCGGAAGGGGAGCACGTTGTTGCAGGACCTCCACTACAAGAAGTGGATGTCACTAAGCCTCTCAAGCTGCATGAAGTAAACAATGGGATGAAAGAGAACCCTAAGTTGGCTAAGATTGGGGACTACTGGGATGAGGATACAGTAGGCAAAGTGGCTGAATTACTTGCAGAATACCAGGACTTTTTCCCGACAAAGTTTTCGGAGCTGACGGGGATCACGGGGGACTTAGGGGTCATTCATATCACTCTCAAACCTAATGCATGCCCCGTAAAGCAGCGACCTTATAGGTTGAACCCCAAGTATAAGCATAAGGTCAAAGAAAAACTTGAAAAAATGATTATTGTAGGTATCATCGAACCTGTTGAACAGTCAGACTGGGTCAATCCAATGGTGGTTCAGCAGAAAAAAACTAAGGGGGAAATTCAGATCTGTGTGGACCTGCGCAAGTTGAACGATGCATGCGTTCATAATCCCTTCCTGACACCATTCTCCAACAAAATTTTAGACAGCGTGGGAGGACAGGAAGCATACTCCTTCACAGATGGGTTCTTAGCATACAATCAGATCAAAATCACACCTGAGGAACACAACAAAACCACATTTTCCACTAAGTGGGGATATTTTCAGTATACTATCATGTTGTTTGGACTCAAGAATGCCCCTGCTATCTTCTCTCGGGTCGTTGTCGCAGTGTTCAAGGAATTCATCCACAAGTTCCTCGAGGTGTATTTTGATGATTAGACTGTCTTCGGCCTAGTAAAGGTGCACGTATCAAACCCATGCATGACGTTGGAGCCCTCGCCGGAAGACCGTATTTCCTAAATATCAAGAAGTTTATCTTCTGCTGTTGCTCTTCTTAATCTTGCTTGGGCACATAGTTTGTCGACAAGGACTAATGGTGGATCCCGCCAAAATCATAGTTATCATAAACTCTCGCGCACTAACCACAAAGAAATAGCTACGCCGATCCTTGGACACACGGACCACACAGAAATTCATTCAAGGCTATGCGCTGATTACTGCCCCTATGGAAAAATTGCTCAAGAAGGATGTTTCGTTCTTTTGGAGTGACGAATGTCAAAAGAGCTTTGAGATACTAAAATAAAATATGACCTCAACCAGGTGAAAATTTTAAGAACTCCCTAAATTTATATATATAATAAATGGGTGAATCCCCATGATACATATGAAAAATGGAAGGCGATTTTATTAATAATATAATATGTATATATAATTTTTTGGCGAATCTCTCACGAGATTATATTATCTTGTAAAATCATGGTGAATCACTACTAGAAAATGGTGAATCATTTTCTAGTGGAGTTCGGGGTGTTGGTTCCAATGAAGATATGGTAGTTGAACCAGGAGTAGAAGGAAGAGAACCACCAAGACCAAGCATGGCACATAGTGACTCGTGAGGAAAGTAGTTCTCATGCAGTTTGGAAAATGCATTCTTCTAGTTCTGTTAAGCGTAGTGTTGTTGCTCATGCTACTACTAGCATTGATATTGAGGTTGGAGAGGAGTTTCAACAAATTGGGATATGTGCAGATCATTTTGTTTCAACAATCCTCCAACACAAAGGCCCATGCATCTGCTGATTTCTTCAATGAGTAGAACAAGTTGAACAAAAATTAAAACGCCAATAACTAATGAGCAGAGTCAATACAACAATCCCAACACACCTCCAAACTGACAGTTTTGTCTCACTGTCTGCTACGCACATCCAAACCAACTCAGCTCATGGCAGAATTTACAAATACCTGCAAATTCCATACATGGCACCGAATTGGAAAGGGAGTCTAATCTTGATTGTTGTAAAGGATGGTATAAATATAAACATAAAACAGTGTTAAAGCACTAGCCATTGTCATGCACTATTGCTTGAGTCATTTTCATGCAGTATTTCTTGAGGCAGTATGCCTAACAAGAAATGAAATGATTTTCCAATTTAGGTAAGTGATAAATTTAGATTTACTTACGAAAGAATCCAGTAACCCAAAAAAAAAAATACTTACCCTGATTTCATCCACCAATATAGAATTTTTTATAATTATATAACCATTTCTTTTTCATGCAATATTATTCTTTACTAATGAATTTCCATTACAATTTTCATAGCTCTCACTACTTTAAAGATCCTAGCTTGAGATGGATAAAAAAATGGTAAAATATTGTTCACTGATGAATTGTTATTATAATGGATCTCTGTTACTATTTTAATAGTCATTCATAAATACATGTTTGTAATCCATGTATAAACCTCTCACTGGTTATCAGATCCTGGCATGAGATGGATTTATCTTTCATTGTTCTTTCTTTTACCGTTATTTCTTTTAAGAAGACTTAACAGAACTTAGCTTAAGATGGATGTATCTGGTTTCTTTAAACATTCTCTCTTAAGAGAATCACATTCAAATTTATTTGCATTCTTCTCTCAGTGCAACTGAATAAAATATTTCAACAAGCACTAGACAAAAAATGAAATTGGAAAACCAGTCAACTTCTTGAGAAATAACATGCCATTCCAAAAGGGAAAATACATCTTCATTTCACAGGAAATTAAGTCCTACATGTATCTGGTCAGACTAAGTCACATATAGAAAAAGAGACCTTCAATCCATTGTAATTAATGGTCTGCAGATGTGCAAAAAGATAGAATTTGTTACATGTTTTGTCGTGGCATGAGATCTGCAGGATAAACAATTCCCTTCTTGTGGTCTTTGTTGAAGTGGGCACATAGCATAAATTCTATTATGATGTTAAAAACCGTAGAGTAGTGCCACAAAAACTTAGCGGTTACCATGAATTCTTACAGTAATGCCACTACATAGAAATTTGCAGTATATATGTTTTTCATGCCATATAAGCAGCGCTAAGGCTACCTTACAAGTGGAAAAGAGGGATACATGAATCTGAACATTGATTATATCAAATAATAGGTACCTGAACTTGCAGAAGGACCTCCCCTGATCTGTCGCGTGTTATAAGAATTGCAACTTTGACACTTGTGGGCAACAATGTGAAAATTTACTTCAAAAGTTACTCCACGGTCATTGCATAAGATCCAAACCTGCTCAAAAGACCAATGAGAAAGTGGTCAGGTATTCTCTCATGCTACTAATGGGCTCTAAAATATGCCTCCAAACCATACCACATGAACAACAAACATCTTACCATTTTGTTCCGATAAGCTTCAGGCATTGAAGTCAAAGAAACTTACATGATAAAAGAAAGTTATCAGAATCCACTCAAGGAACTTAAAAATGCAATTGCCATTTGACGAAAGAAAGTTTCAAATATGAGAAATCAAGATTATCAAAAATACATATAATAAGCCACTCTTTATAAAACCCATTACAAGGTGATTTCAAGATGTTCATCTTGTCATATATCGTAATGATATAACAACAAAATAGCTACCTCTCGGTCAAGTTTCTCCCATACTTCAGACATATCACAGACAGATTTGGAGCAGAGTGGACAAATTAATCTCCAAAAGAAAAACAAACATTTATAATGGCAAGACGCTTAAAATAAAATTAAAGTTGCGCCAAGTTGTGACCACAGATGGCTAGAGAAGGTACCATCAATGGGTATAAAGAAAACTAAAATTACTACACTATGCAGATAAGTGTGACCTACCTCAAAACACAGGGCAGTTGTGGACCATGGTGCATTTATTTTTCCACACAAGGGTGGAAATCCTTCAAGAGGATAGAGTAGCATGATCCTAGAAAAAGGTACACGAGCAAATAAGTCATTCTCACACTACAATGAAACAAGGGAAGAAGCGGTGATAATTTGAGAAGAAGCAATGGTAATTTGAGAAGTCATAAAGAACATACCACATTTATAATAGTAGAAGAAATTATCCTTGCCACCAGTTCTGAAAACCAGCACAACGAGCTAAAGTCAACTGCAAGAAATACATCTAAATACATTTCACAATAGCATGAAAGATTACTTTACTACAGAGAAAGAGACATCAGATGCATAAAGAGAAAAGCATACCTGCAAATTCCACATCCATCGCAGTGGTATTGTTGTTTTGAGTCCTGGAAAACCAAAGTGGCAAGCACAATTAGAACCAAAAGTGTATACATCCAAACCATGTTTTTATAATTTTGTGAGAGTAAAGCTCTTTGTTTTAATGAACTAGAGCTATTAAACCTGAAAATCCATTAAGAACATACCTCGTCATCAAAAAAATTGCATTTTTCACAAAAGTACTTTCCCATACAAACACCACAAGTAACGCAGGTTTGTTGAACCTGCAAAATGGCAGTGCATAATATTTTTAAAATAACTCAAGAAACATTATAGTGTTTACCTCTAAATTTTATGCACATAACCAAAATTAAAAAGGCTCAGCTCTTACATCTTGTTCAGTTCTACAAAGTGAACAGATAACCCGCAAACATACAAGAATAAATATAAATAACAAGAGCAATATGCTACAAACATACAAGAATATAAACAAAAGCAATATACTAATTCAACAAGTTAGATAAGATTTGCTAGATAATTGATCATTTATCTTTTGAAAAGAATAAAAATTAAACCTTTACATCTTTCAAATGTACCTTCAAAAAATATTATGATGTTACACCCTAAAAAACCTTCGCTAATTACAAGGAATACATATGGTTCAAAGCATTAAGACAAACATTTTCCAACTACATGCAATACATTTAACTTCTTGTAAATCCTCATTTGTAGGAAGTATTTCTTCAATAAATGGAAAACTTGAGACCCAATCATCTTGGAATTTTCTCCCTATGGTCCACTGGCCTTTTTTCCTTTTCTGTGAATGGTTTGTGTCACCTTCCAAGGAAATATATTTAACATTTTTATCACTAATTTCTGTTGAAACTGCATTTATCTCACCCTGATCACTTGAGGAACCTATTATTTCATCCATCATATGGATATCAGATGCATTTTCACAAGAGTTAACATCTCTCTCAGTAACAGATTGTTCAAAGGTGCTTGAAGCATGAAGAGAATCTGTATTCTTGGATTGAGACTTTTTAAAGTATGATAATACATCAATTTGCCTTGATAGTTTCTTCCCAGGATTAGCTTTTGACATCTCACAGAATATTCCTCAATCTAGAAACTTGCATCAATAGTTTCCAAGAGTTGAGAATTACTAGATTTGTAAGTAGCTTTCAAAGTAAAATAAGTGTAATGCTCACAAAAACCATTATGCAATTTTTTATTAAAATGTTGTGCCAAGGCCCAAGCCCAAAAGCAAAAATAAATCATTATACTCAAAACAATAACATCATGAGTCATCGTCTATAAAACAAAGAACATCATTCAAATGTAAAATATATAAAAATTTCCACTAAATTAATTCATATCTCCAAATCACCTAATGAACACTTGAAAGCTTTAAACAAAACAAAAAAATATTACAATAACTTTAATCATCCTTTGCAAAACACCTCTCCCTTAAGTTGTAAAGCATTGGTTATAAGAAGTTGAAACATATCCTCTATCATTTTCCATGATAAAAGTGAGGAAGGAAACTAGTCAGTTACTAGTGATTATTTTACTTATATTCCCTTGATGAATTGGTTCTAAGAAGTTGAAACATATCCTCTATCATTTTCCATGATAAGAGTGAGGAGGAAGGCAACTATTCAGTTACTAGTGACATTTACACCCTCCATAGAGAAGATGGAGGACTTGGGCTAATTAACAGCCATGCTCCAAGGACCATTTTAGCGACTAAATGGCTTGCAAGGACAAATGAAGGAGAAGCTCCTTATGAGGTAGTTGTCAAGCATAGGCTAGAAACAACTTCACATATACACAACATCCAAGTCCCTAATGATTTATTATTTAATCATAGGTGCAAATTCCTTTAATTTGCCTAGATGAACAATTGTCAAAACAATTTGGAATGATTGCAAGTAATATTTCATGAGCTTGATGAGGAGCTAAGGATTTTTAAGAGTGTTCTTACACTAAGACACCAAGTGGGCCACATTTCTAGGTGGGCCAATGATTTGGGTTTACATGCATGTAACAAGCATGGGCAAAAGAAATTGCAAGCGTTAAATCATCTAATGGGTTTGATCAGCGGAATGGGACCTTTGCAGGGTAAATCAATGGAATGGTATCTTTACACTTGTTTAATCAATAAAATGGACCCTTAAATAGGTTTAATAAGTGAAATGGAAAAAAAACCAACATGTTCTTAACCATTAGGACCATTGAAGACTTGATTTCAAAGTAGGACCTTTTTAATGGAAAATTCAATTGGAGCAATACAGAGCTAGGGCTAGGGTTCATTGTGGAAAGACTTGATAATTTTCTCTTATAAAGCTCCTTTTTCTCTGAGTAATTCTAAATTATGCAATTATCCCAAGTGCTCTATCCAATCACAAGACGATTTTTCTCTCAATATCAAACTCTCAAGCACTTGGTCCAGGTCATTTAAAATATAGCCCTGTATGGTTCTCACAGCCAGAATTTAAAGAAATGGTGAGAAATTCTGGATCTCTCCTAGTTCATGGCTTTGCCTCCTACATCTGGGAGAAAAAAATAAAGAGATTAAAATTGAAATGAAAGAATGGGCTAAATCCCACAAGGAAGATCGTCCCATTCCGGAAAGACGGGAATCCAATATTTTAATATCTGGAAATGTTTTATGTAGTGAAACACGTCCAGTATGGCCATGAAATAACCTAAAAAGACTCAAATTTTTTCCATGATTTGTAAACACAGGGGTGTCATGTAAATTTTAAGGCCCCAAAAAGCACATTTGGGATCCTATAAACCAAAATTAGTTATTGTATCAAACATTTAAAACTCCTAATTAGCACTTAGTGTTTTTTATTTAACCAATTTCCATTGACATAACATTCATGGGATGTTACCAAAGAGTTAATCAATAGAAAAATTCACACCAAAAATCATGCATTCACTAGAACTTCCCCTCCCATGCATTACCATCTAAGGGAAAGGGGCAAAAAAGAATAAAAGAAGTCAGTGAATCATCACATTCAGCCAATGATTCTTAGTGTCAAATCATTGGAAACTGCAAATCAAGTGCAAATTTAACCCATGCATCCATTTGTTGACAAAAAGAGTTTATAGCAGCCACAAGCTAATCATTCTACGAGTCTACCCAAATCTGACACAAACTCCTAAAAAAATCTTATTATAAATTCCCCAATAAATTTCACTCGGTTCATGAGAGAATGAAAGATGAGTGCAAATAAACTTGTTATGATTTAACAGTGCTAGGTTTATGAGTTAGTTCCAACTTCCTTGTATTATATGCAAATGCCTCAATTGTGCATTGAGATTCTCTTTTTGAACTTATTAACATTAGAGTAGCAACAGACATTGTTGAGAAGATTATAAATGAACAAACCCATATTGTAAAATTTCATGTTACTCTACAACCTACAGCACCTTTACTCCATCGTCCACCTTTTCTATCATCCAAAAGGGAAGTTATCATGAACATGAAAATGTCCAATGTAATATTCACAAAAAAGAAAGACAATGAATATCATATATTAATTTCAAAACCTGAAGATCACACTTACTTCCGGAATTGTTCTCAGAGAAAGCCTTGCATATAAGAGATCAATTGAAATCCCACTGAATTTAAACTGCATCAAGGGAACATTTGCACTCTTCACACATTGAACATTGAAGACAATTAATTAATGCCTGACACGACCATAGCAAAAAAAGCATCAAGCAGAGGCTATAACAAGATTATGTGAAAGTGAGAAAGAACACCCATCATGAAGCATCAAGTAATATCATCCACAACATCAACATCACTAACATCCTTGTGTGAGGATATCGACTATGTCATTGGGACTGTCAAACTGCAATTGTATAACTGCCATCATTTCCAGATTGTACATACCATTTACAAAATGTCAAGGGACTATATTAAGAAGAGATATCTCAAAGATCGAATTAAAAAGGAAAATCAAACAATCATCATGATACAAGAAACAAAAATATCAAGTGAAAGAGTTAAGGAAATAGCATCTGCGTGTTGGAGGAGATGTGAATATGTAGCCTTAGATGCTAGATGAAGTGTTTGGGGTTTGGTAATTCTCTAAAAACCTTAGGAAATATCCTTCCATGAATGGATATCACCCTCCAAAATCATTTTGGGCATATTCCAATATGTAGGAGCCAGGGAAACATGGTGCATAACAACAGTCTATTGTCCACATATACCCACATAAAAATTGGGATTTCTAGAAAATATCAGGACAATAAGGTCAATCCACAATGAGGATAAATGGATATTGGGTAGTGAATAATGAACGTTTTGATGCAACTATAATGAACGCTTTGACTGAACTACTCTTGTCATCATATTTATAGTTTCTAGAATGGAATCCCATTTTTAAATAAATCTTGGGAAGCATAACGTTGAACAACAATATTGTTTCTTATAACACAAAATTGCTCCAACATTTGCATCCTACAGATTTAGTTTGTTGCTCTTACATTATTGGTTCTAACCCTTGTTTCTAGATTATATGAATTATTGAAGAAAATAATCATGCAATTGCATCTTTGACAATTGATTAAGCTACTTCATTATTAGAGCTGTAGTTTCCTCATCAAGAATCCACTTTTATCTTTTTCATTTCAGGAATTCAACTTTGCATGTTCATGATCCATCCTTTTTCTGACTCCAATAATTCCAATCCAAATTCTCTTTGGTGTCGGGACTTCAGTTTTTCATGCTCATAATCCATCTTTTTTGTTGTCTCCAGTACTTCAAATCCAAAATTATAAACTGAGATCATTTTGGCTTGGCAATGTTTTGAATTCTTGGTAAAAATCAGAAGGAACCATGTTGTAATTATTTTAAATCTTTCGAGGTATGAATCATGAATCATTTCGATATATTTCAATAAAAATGTTAATGGAGTAGATGATGAGATATGTCTCTTGGTTGAAGGAATTTGTTATTTAAGCACTAAAAAACTCACATAGATTCTTTCATATCTTGAATTCTATGTTTGCAAGCTTTTAATTCTCTGGATTATTCGACACAGTCATATGGAATTAGATTATTCATTGCGCATGTTGGGCTTGTAAATTCCTCAAAGCATAGCCTCACAACTTGACATTTAAACGGCCTAGTGTATATTAAATTCCACAATATCCATTTGTAATTGCTTGATAAAATTTGTTTTTCACATATAAACAAATTACGAACTAGATTGTGTTTATTATGAAAGTGCAACTCTTTGTGAAGTCATTCACCAATATTAGACTAAGAATAAGGCTTAGAAGACAATATCGAAGAACTTATTTTGGAATATATTTTGAGAATAGAAGCATATTTAGTTGCCTCAAAAATCTGATTTCCTCTGAATTAATTCAGTGTTTACAACTCAAAACTTTGAAAATGAGAATACAAAAGAAGAACTCTTAAAATTCTGAAAGTTTTCAAAGGAATTCTCTACATTTTTGCTATAAAAATTACAGATAATACATGATGACGTTGTACTCAAGCAGTTGGACTGATGACCTAACCATATTATTCTTCATTTTCTTTTATCTCCTACATCCCTAACATTGTCGTCCTCTTTGTTTCTTGCACCTCAGAAAATTTGTTGTGCAGGATTTAGGGTGCAAGACTTACTTGAATTTAAGGCTATTTGCTTCAAATATTTGGACTGGTTCTGGCCATGAAAACCAAATAAAGAAGTGGGTTGTGATCAGGAACTTTCCATCTATGTAATGTCTATAACACTTGCAAGTCATAGTGCTACTGCGGCAAATCCCATGATAGGAATTGGGGATTTGGTTCCACGTTAATACTCTCCTAACATTTGGTTCTTGGTAACAACAACCTCACTTAATCTATGTGAAATTTGGTTCCACGTATGCTTGCCTGATATTTTCTATCAATCTATCAAAACACAGGGGTGCACACATTTTCATTTTGTTTCTTTCTCCTCTTGTTTTAGGAACAGCAATAATGCTACACAATTCAATTGAACAAAAAAGGAAGCACGCTATAGTGTGGTAATATTTGTCTAACCCAGAAAACCCTTTGATATTTCAGCCCAAGTCTTCAATAGAGTGAAACATGGATCTTTCATACACGAGGTCCGAGGATTACACAAAGCAGAATTATTTCAAGAATCCTAAAACTCACCAAAAAAAAACCTTTGAGATTTTACCTCGAGTCTTCAATAGGGTGAAACATGATCCTTTATATATGATGCTTACACGAAGCAGAACTTTTTCAAGAATCCTAAAACTCACTAGAACAAAATTGTACAATTTGGAAAAAAAACTTGCAAAAAAATGATGTGTTTTTCATCCATATATACACAGCCACACACAGCTGCACCATCGTTGTGCCTTTTTCTTCCTTTTTTTGGTATAAGTAAGAATGCTACAAAATTAATTGAAAAAAACAAAAGGAATCGTATTTGAGACTAGCAATATATGTCTAACAAAAATTCATTCGAGGTTTTACCAGAAAGTTTCAATAGAGTGAATGATCTGTTCTACCAAAAGAACTTGCCAACTCTTGCTTTTCTCTGATGAATTTGTGTAATATGAGTTTATCTAATTCTGAAGGGATGCCTTATCTCTAATTTTATAAATACTAGGTAAGACATCTAAGCATCAAGTAATGTATGGCTTGATTATATCTGTCTTCTGTTCAAATTAAATAAGGTGAACAAACAGGTAGTGAAGACTTGACCTATGTAACTTTAACATTTTGTATTAATATAATTGAGCATGCTCTGAAGTTCAACTGATCCTCTCAAACACAAAAATTTGATTGTGTTTTAAATGAACATCGAAAGACTCACCTGGGTCACCAATGCATAAAGTGGAAGTGTGATGTAGCTACATAGAAGCTGCACAACAACCCTAGGCACATAAACAACCGAATGTAGTCCTCATCAGATACAAAATATGGTTACTATCAATATGCTCTTTAGACAGACTGAATCTGCATGAGAATAAGCTAGTACTAAACCAAATCAGTAAAATTGAAGCTATAAATATAAAATGGAATGAACAAATCTAAAACGATAGCCTGTTTGATTGGAATGAGCTCTGTTTACATTTTAGGCAAGATAAAGTTCTTTGATAACTAAAAACATAAAAAACCACAACACTCTATATGTTTAGATAATAAACATAATTACCCAATCGTAGTTCTAATTATGGTGATGTCAAGCCTCTCATGGAAACACGATTTCAGGCCAAGCTCATACTGCAATCATATAAAGTCAAAAAGTAAATATGGTGTAGGGATGCAATAGAATTGAAACAATTTAGTTGGATAAACTGAAATTGATCTAGGTTACCTGAGACTGCAAATTTTACCATCGTTACCATAGTAAATCCTATGATTCTATACACAAGAATTTATTGCTTATTGAATGAACATAGTGCTTACCCATATCCACAAGAAGAAAGCAAGCTAGAAAGCACTCTGCAGAACATAAGTTAACCATTAAGCAATTGGTATTCCCATAAATACTCAGTGAACAGGATTTAGAAATACAATTTGTTAATGGAAATTTAGAGTGAAAATCATTATGATACCTAGAAAAGAGTAAAATGGATCAAGAAAAGGATAAGTTGAGGGCGATTGAACCAAAATAGTTTATTTGTTGGTTGCACAGTTGGGGTTCCTTTAACTACAACATGCCTCCCTTGAATTTCTAAGGCCAACTCTGTTATAATAACTTGTAGCTTTGTTCCAACCAAAAAAACAATCTGTATATTTTGGAGATAAAATGACATAAAATGCAAAGAATTCAATCAAAAAAATTGCCATGAATATTAACTCCCATTATCATTAATTCAGTGTCCTATTAGTCCAAGATTTTTTTGCACTTACAACTAAGGGAACTAAAGAGAGCCAAAAGAATGAATACCACCCTGCTCACAGAAATAAATCCAACCAAAAAGAGGATGTTAGCTTAAACAACAGCAGAAACTCCTTTTAGGAATATGCAGATTGAAGTCATTGGAGGAAGATATAGAGTTTTGAAGACTTACCATACACATTGAGAAGCAAAAATATTACAGCAAAAGCCCATAATGGAGGACTGCAGATAATGCAATGAAGGTTGCATGTTAGGTAAAAATCAAGGAGAGGTTTTTAGAATACCTAGGGGGTGAAAAAGCGAAGTTTTTTTGGAAGACAAAAACTTTTTTTAACAGAGGAATCTTCACTAACCTGATTCCAACCACCATCTTGAAGTCATCATCCAATGATCTCTTGATATATTTATGAAAATTAAACTTGCTAGTTGGACCCAGGTGTTCTTGTACAGATCAAAGGAATAGAATATTTAGCACAAATCAAGTGTTTTACATGAATGATGTGAGGATCTACATAACCAAGCTGAAATGGGAAAGATAATTTTAAAATACAAGGTCTTACAATTAAGAAGACATGGCGCAAGTTCAGGTAATCGGTTTTGGTTACTGACAGGTGTCTAAAGAAGCATATCTATAAATCTAAGGAAATTTAATGTTGAATCGGAAATGGATATTTCACATTTAAGATTTGGAAGTATGAATTACTTAAAATCCATTTAAGAACTGGTGTTTGGATCCAGAAACTGATATGACACCTTGCAAATTAAGTTTCATGTGTTAATCTGAACCTTGCAGGATCTTCCAGACCCAGAAAGTGAACAAAGTGCTCAAAACTCAACACAAATTTCTAAATAGCCTCAAAAGGTTACCCAATCCCCAAAATATTTATAATGATTTGACTTTTTAAGTTGAAATCATTACCCAATCAGCATCCCAATTATAATATGCAATCTAGTATCATTTATTACTTCTTAACCTGAAAGTATCCAGACGCTTGAAGAAATACTATCCTAAACAAAACCTGTTTGAAGAATAACCAAAAGAACTCACCATTTGAAAACTCATAATCCAATGTTTGTGTTTTGTTTTCCCATGATTTCCAATGCCTCATCTGGGCATCAGAAGGACTTGCATATATCATCTTTAACAGAGGATCTGAATCAACGTAGATATCAAAATAGAAAAAATGAAGGCAGAATTTAAATTGAATTATATTGAGCCTTTCACTTACTTTCGCTCTCCCTAAGCCCATCGTTAAGAGACTATAAAACACATGGAGAACTACCAACATAAATATAAAGATATGGAGCTAGTTCATACTGGTTGGGGAGACAAGAGGATAGGTACCCTTCATTATGAAGAATGGAAAATTTGCAAATAAAATTTCAATGTGAGAGAAATATGACAAAAGTAGGGTATGTTGTTTACAGGGTGGAAGCTACAATGGTAACTACCCCCTCCAGCCTCAACTAAGAGGCGCTTGCATGGGACCTCCTTTTCAGAAGACATGGATTCCCATAAACACTTTCGGGGTTCTTTCTCCAATTGTTCATTAGCTACTTTCAGTCTTTGAACAACACCAATTTCACTTTTTTTCCTACACGAAATCATAGTAAAAGCTATTTTTTGCAGTATACAAATCATAGAAATGGGCCTCTGTCTGACTGTCAAGAGAAGCAAGATGAAACCAAGAAGCATCAATTCTGCAACCCAAAAGATGAATTTTCACAATATTTGTCAGATGACATGAAATCTTGTTCACAAATGCAGCAAATGCTGAAAGAAATCACTATGCCCGTATGAAATTTTAGTTTAATGTTGAATTTAGAAGTTTTCCAAAACAAGCTACCAATACTATACAAACACAGATATCTATCCTTAACCCTTGTGCGCCTTACACTAAGTCTGGTTTATCGTTTTTCCAACTTGTCCATTGAATATTATTTTATGCTCATCAAGGGGACTGGGACAATATGAAAATATACTGAACCAATGATTGGTTTAATGCATGGTGATTAATATTTGCTCCATATTTACCTCTTGTTACAACCTAAGATTTAGCAAGAACATGTAACTAGAAAACCGTATAGAACAACTAACTAACTTCAAATATATTTTCTCAAATAAGATGGCTTAGGGAGAATTCTTGTGAAGGATAGTCTACAGCAGTATGCTCGGTGTTAATGGTTTCAAACATCTATTACCTGCTTTTAGTTTTTCAAGTGCTTCATACAGGGCCTTCTTATTTGTTCTGGAGAGCCACTGCAAATATTGTGACAAAAGGATAGTTTGTTAGTGCAGAATTCAAACTTGTACTGCTTCAATCCTTTACCATGATTTCCTCAGTCAATTCTAACATCTGTTTCATGTAATAACCAAAATAATCACCACTGGAAGAACCCAAATTTTAGAAAAGTCCTACCAGCCCAAACAAACTAAGATTTATCAAAGTAAACTAAAAGTGTGTTGTTTAGTGTTAAGACCGAAGCAGAAACTTACACGACTAACAAGATGAATACTATGTTCAAGAATTAAGGAGATAACCACAAAAGAAAAACAAACAACCGCTACTGCCTAAATAGGAGTTTGCTCTAAAGAACGATCTGTGCTAGCTCCACCTTTTGCCATATTCTTCTCATAGAACTGATAACTTATTCTCCTTCACAATAACCTTCAAAAAAAATTTCAATATTTAAACAAGTTCAATAACAAAGGATTGATTCTCAACCACAATATTTAATTCCAAAATCCTGAATTCAAGCACAGAAACTGTTTCTGAATACACATGTTGCCAAAGTATCCATTTTATAATGTCGGCCGATGTAAGAAACTAGCTTCATTGGATTTGAAAACTTCAAAAGAAGAATAGAGTGATTGGCATAGACTATGTTATAGACTATCCCTTGGTGAATCCAACCACCCGGCCGCTCGTGCGTCATCGTTGATTTTTCCATTTTCTGAAAAGATCAAATAAATTCATAGGTCAAAAATGAATTCGAACTATGGGAGGACCCTAATGGACCAGAGAGGACTAGAGAGGGTCAGTCAAGTCCCTCGCTCAGCCAGCAATAAAATCGGCAAGCCTATGCACATCCAAAGACCAACATTCAACTTCCATGCCCCTCCCAAGCCCCAACCACCTCTCCTACCCAATAAATTCCAGCGAACCAGTGAAAAAATATGGGGTGAATCACTCCAACCCCTCCCTCCAACCCTGTAAATCCAGGCGAATTCCATTGAAATATGCTCCAACCAAAGAAAATCGAGGGAGAATTCCATTTTTTCAGTTTTATGCGCATTTTTTTTGGTGGGATAATATTTAATAATTAATTATTTTTAAAATAATTATTGGGCTAACTTTATAAAACTATATAAAATGGGTTTTATATAAAAAATTCGCCCTATTAAAATTTAAAATCCCTTAAAATTCGCCTTTGGGCTAAAATTCGCCCTAAAATTTTCCCTGGTCTCGACACCTATTCTCATCTTTCTTGACTGGGAGAAGTTATTTCATGTTCACGTTGATGCCTCAGGAATTGCTCTTGGGGTTGTCCTTACGCAGCCAGGAGAAGGAGATATCGACCATCCGGTTTCCTTTGCAAGTAGGAAACTCTCTAGTGCGAAACGCAACTACTCCACCACAGAGCGGGAGGGATTGGCCATGGTCTATGCTTTGCAGAAATATAGACATTACTTGTTAGGAGGACACTTCAAAATGTTCACAGAAAATTCAGCTTTAAAGTACCTGGTAAATAAGCTTGTGTTGGGGGGGGAAATATGCCTATGGATACTGCTATTTCAGGAACATGACTTTGAAATCATCGTCAAGCCAGGAAAGTTAAATGTTGAGCTGTATCACTTGTCTCGAATAGAGAGTGGTGAGGAGCCAACCAACCTCGAAGATAGATTGCCTGATCCATAGCTATTTGCTATTAAGGTAGTAGATGCACACCTTGCTGATATCATTTAGTTCTTTACTACTGGGACGACACCTCCAGAGTACTCTGTACAACAGAAGAAAGAGTTAGTCACCCGGGCAGTAGATTTTACCATCATCGCAGGTCATTTATATAAGATGGGAGCCGATGAAGTATTACGGCGATATTTTTTGGAGCATGAAAGGCACACTATCTTGGCAGAGGCTCATGACAGAGTAGTAGGATGTCACTATGTAGGGAAAGCAATGCAGAAAAAGATCTTTAGAGCTGGGTTACGGTGGCCAACCCTGCATAGTGAAGCCCATGATTATTATAAAGCCTGCGATATGTGCCAACGAATAGAGAGTTCATCCCGCAAAGATGAAATTCCCCTTCAACCACAAATGGCTCTACAAGCATTTGATAAGTGGGCTATCGATTTCATAGGGCCTATCAACCCACTAGGGAAGAAGACGGGTGTGCGCTACATTATTATGGCCACTGATTATGTAACTAGGTGGGTTGAAGCACAAGCAGTAAAGGATTGTACTGCGGATACCGCTGTGCATTTCATCTTTGAATAAATCCTAACCAGATTTGGATGTCCGAAGATCCTCATGAGAGAAAGAGGTACGCACTTTGTTAATGAAACAATCCAAACTTTGACCGAGGAGTTCTGGATCCATCATGCGAAGAGCACACCATATCGCCCACAGGAAAATGATGTGGTTGAAGCTTTTAAAAAAATATTGGAGCAAGCACTGACAAAGGTATGCAATGCTGATCGCAACGATTGGGACGTGCGCATCTCATCAGTCTTCTAGGCCTATCAAACAACCTGCAAGAAGCTAACAGGAAAAACTCTATTCAGGAAGGTTTATGGTAAAGAGGTCATTACGCCCATGGAGTATATTGTTCCTAGTCTATGTATCGCATCATTTACGAACATGGCAGAACCTAACATCATGGAGGAGTGATTAGCGCAGCTTATGGCTTTGGAGGAAGATCGATTTCTTGTAAATTTCCATCAGCAGGTCCAGAAGGCCCACGATAAATCCTGGCTTGATCGACATATTCGCCAAAATACATTCGCGGAGGGCGAATTTGTCCTCTTATACGATAACCAGTTTGCAAAGCATCCAGGGAAGTTCTGGCAGCATTGGCTTGGTCCCTACACAGTTAAGGAGATCACAAATGGCAGAGCTATTAGGCTAGCTACCCTGCGCGGTGATATGCTTCTAGGCTACGTCAATGGTAGTCGGCTCAAACCGTATCAGATCAAATGACTATATGGCCGAAGTAGACATACAAGTGCAGGTGGAGAACCCACCATCATAGTGACTTGGGATGAGTCACAAGATTGTGTTGGGGGACTGTTGGAACAGTGTATCCTACAAATTCGCGAATCTAGTCCATTTTGTATATTTTTTATTTTATTTAGTCTAATGTAGGGGTTTTGGGGTGGGTCAAATCCTCTAATGCATTGTAAGAGAGTCAAGGGTAGACCAAGAGTCCACAAACCACAGTTTGCGGACCATTGGATGCGTAGGCTAAAGTAGTATAAATAGTTGAACCTTTTTGAGTTGATGAGTAGGAATGAATTGGAATTGATGCTATGTGCGAACTGTTAGATCTGTAGGGTTGGTTGGGTAAGGACTCCTGCTGGTTGTGTGTACGGAGATCCTTTATCCTGCTATGTGCGTAGGTTGGTTTTTGGGTATTGTAAGTAAATCTGACTAAGCATGGTCAATATAGTTCTCTCCTATATAAATTTATCCTTTTTCGGGTTTGAGAGACTAAATTTCTGAAAAATAACACTATGGAGTTTACTTATGTTTTTCTCCTGACTCCTTAAAACTAAAAAACAACGAGTTTTAATTTCTCCGGGCTCGTTAAAAATTTACATTGAAAGAAAAACATGAGTTTTCTTTTTTTGTCATTTCAAACTCTTTAAACATGAAAATGACATCGAGTTACCCTTTATACATTGGACTTGTAAAAACTTAAATAATGTAGGACTCATCGATCACAATGAGACTAAACCAATCCTTCCTAGGGTTTGTTAAAAATACTTATGAGGACTCATCCGAATAATGAGCTTATACAAAAAAAAAAATCGTTATCCTCCTCAAACTTGAAAAAAATAAAGTGGTACTTGCCAGTAATGGTGGGGGGAAATTAGGAAAGAATAAT
Organism: Pinus albicaulis; assembly: GCA_034641835.2. NCBI lineage: Eukaryota > Viridiplantae > Streptophyta > Pinopsida > Pinales > Pinaceae > Pinus > Pinus albicaulis. The sequence continues at coordinate 1,367,104,879 of CM076582.1, read as the reverse complement.
CATTTTTGTATTATTAAAGTTAGTATGTCACTTTTGAACATGACGCTCTATCACATTTGTGTTCGAGTTGGGAAATCCATTTGTCTCACAATTAATCAAAACTAATTTAAACTATTCAGTTCATTTTGGGTATTACTGTTGAGTCAAATGTTTTCAATTCATATGTCTCATCGCCAATATGTTCAACAAAAATCCAACCTCAGCTAAAAGTACCTTGAAAATCATAACCTTCAATTGTGTCGGTCATCCCTGAGTCCGTCCTGAATTACTCCAAATAGTTCTTCAAAACTTCACATGAAGTTTTGTGTCGTAGGGCCTCCTATGACGGATCACTTCCTATCGACTTCAGCTCATTATCTAGGATGTTGATTTAGAAACCCTTTTCAGTACCTTGAGGTCTGCATGCCTTAATGGCAGTTTTCTCACTTTCGACAATAGATTCTCATCGTTGACCTTCGATCGAACAATTCTATGAGTATTCGACTTCAAGACATATTTTCACATTTCATAGATTGTACTGGGAGTACCTTGAGAGCCATTGTAATTATTAGTGGTTTCTCTCGCATTTGTTAACAGTTCACATCATTAATTGATAATCAAGATTTTTTGCCATGTTCGACTTCAAGACATTCACTCGCATGGTTAGGTTTGTACTATGGATCGAGATATGGAGATCAAGCCCTTGGATCCAGTTTCATCCATCCAGGAAATATGTCTCTATTCATGATTTAATCAACTTTCATGTTATAATTTATGGTTTAAATATATACATGGGCCCCACCCGGATCACTCTATTATATGTATATTATTGTTTCGACTAGGTCATGTCCCAGACTAACCCAAGTCTGGACTTGACCATTTATACTAAAATATATTTATAAAATATATAACTATATATTATATGCACACATATGACCTGAAATTACCATTATAGGTTATCTACTTAGAAATCATAATATCATTCTGGTTTTTTTGCAACTTTTCTAGGGATTTTACTAGAGTTATCTAAGAGCCTGGTATTTCCCACAACATGCTTAAATATAGGAAATTCATTCCTCAAGGTAAACAAGACATATTCAAGTGAAAATAAAAATAATTTTACACAACCATAGAAACATGATACTACCTTTTACTAAGACATTCTCACAGCCAAATCATGGAAAACAACACCTTGTGAGCTCAACCACAATAATACCAATCCTTGCTAATATATTAGAGCAAGCATTACTTTCCTTATACTACTCTATGAGTAAGGAAAAATAATATCTTGCAATCCTTGCAAGCTTCGTAAACTCATAATGTGTGTACTCGACACTTTAAAAAACAACTTCTTAAACAGGAAGATTCCTTGCTAAAGTATAACAAACAAGCAATGGAATTTCATCCACCATAGTAATACATAAAATAATAAACAAAGTCATAGAATTACTAAGATCATAACAACCATGCAGAGATCCTCAAGTACCCTGATGCAAGGGCATTAGGCTCAAGAAAAATCCTTGTATTTTAATAGACTTAGGGGTTTTGTGTTTTCAAGGGAGTTGGTTTCTTATGTAATGATTTGAGTAATTTTAATGAGAATTAATTAAAATATTGTGAGGAATTTTGTAAATGTTCTCGAATGTTGGAGAAGATGAGAGAATTAGGCTAGTTGAGAGTGCATAGGGATTGAGAGATTTAGGAATTAATTATAAATCCTAAATAAGAATTGGTTTCATTATTTTGTGGATGAAAGAGGATCCTTAAGGATAAGTAGTGATTTTATGACTCAGAGAATATTTGGGATTTTGTTGAGAAGATGGAGGAACTGAAACCAAAAATAGTTTCAGAACCTTTTGTATAAATTGTAAGCCTAAAAGGCATAAAGATATAGATTCAAGGTAGAATAGAGATAGAGAGGAAGTGTTTTGAATTGTAAACCTATGGGCAAATTAGAGGAAGAAGGCCACTGTTACAGAAGATCAGGCCTAAGAGAGGAATAAATTCCTATGTAATTATTGTGTGTTGATACAGAGAACTCAATTTTCTGAGTTCATGTTTCGTTACTGAGTTTATATAGGTTGCAGATGAAATTACAGGATTAATGAATTGAAGTTCTGTGTGTGTTTGAATTAGTGATAGATAAATGAGATCTATCGTGCAAAGGGAAGAATCCTTTATAAGGATTTGAGACCATTCATAGTCAAATAAAGGAAAGAAATTTTGTACATGTAAGTGTCTGTATACGAGACAGGTCACAGACATGAGGTCTCTCTATGGCAACCAGAGATAGGACTTGAATTCAGTGGAGAATTCAAGATAGGATTTTTGTGAGTGGATTAAACCCTGATGCAATGAGTTTTAAACTCATAAAGAAGGTGCTTATGTGTGAAATGGAAGGGGAGTTATCTATATAAACAGAGTAAGGATTGAGTTCCAATCAAGAAGATCTAAAATTGGGTAGAATTTATATGAGAGATTCCAATTTATGTAGAAGTCATTAAGACTTAAAGAATGCTGTGAGGGATTGAGAATTCAATAAGAGGATTTATGTATGATTCTAACATGAAGAATAAAATTGAGTTTTATAGAATGGAGTAATGGCGCAATGGAATGAATCGAAGGATTGGTTGAATGCTTTACCAAGTATGATGGAAGTGTCATATTGAAAAGTTGAAAGTGGAACTGTGAGCAACAACATGGTGGAACTATGCGATGGGAACAGTGAAGGCAGATTCAGAAAACCACAAATGGTTTTCGCGTAAGTTTGGAATGGTAAGCAGTAATTTATGAAGTCCACGTGATACACCTCAAGGAATGACATGTAGCCTGGATGGAATTTCAAAACCATTTGTTTCACGTGACTTTGGAGTGTTAATTCATTGGGCTTAATGTTGTGTGATATCTGTTGGATGCTCTGATCAAATGATCGGACGGTGGTCACATCATCATTTGCGCAGAGGTTAACGGAGGTATGTTAATAAAGCTGTGGGGCTCGATATAATAATATGTTTTGGTTTTTGCTGGTGCTTTTTCTTTTTAACCAAAGTCGAACTTTGGAATGAAATGAAATGATAAAGTGTGGGCCTAATATATATTAATGTTTTTGACATTTGGATTGGTGAACATATGTGCGTTGGTTTATGTTTAACCAAAGTCAAATTCGTAAGATACGAATCATTATAAGGTGGGTAATTTATATGATCAGAAACATGAATTTTTTAAGGGTGAGCTGGTAGTGTGGGCCATTATATATATATATATATATATATATATATATATATATATATATATATATATATATATATCTGTGTGTGTGTGTGTGTGATAATACTTTGGTTTTTAATCCAGAGTCGAATGTTGATGTAGTATTCATAAAGTTGGTTTTATTATATGGTTTTAACGATAGGGTATAAAAGGTAAGCTTCCGCATTAAAGTTTTCCCAATATGAGAATTATGTTGGTTTATGAATGAACCATACATCTAAAGGTGAGAATGTGGGTATTTGTAGCCTTCAGCTGCATCAAGTGGTATCAGAGCTGGAAAAGATCTTTTGAATGTTAAATATTTTTTTTATTTAAATCAGAATGCATGTGCAATGAGAGAAGAAAGAGGAGATCAGATTCTAAATTTGATAAGCAGCAGATACACAGAAGTGAAGTGAACAAGCATTTGTAGAAATAAATGAAAACAGTCCAATCAAAGTACAAGTTAATGAAGAGAATACGGTCATGTAGAGATCTTGAAGGTGAGGTAATTTTAATCTGGTTTGAAAACTGTAATTACATAATTTTGGTTGCAGACAAGATGAAGAAAAAGTTTTTGATGATGATGGTAGTGAACCTAAATATTCCAACTAAAGGTTGGATAGGGAGAACAATTGAAATGTTCTCAAGAGAAGGTGAGTTGAGGATATAAGTCTAGAGAGAGCAGAAGAGAGTGCTCAAGAGGTTCCAAAAATACTGAACCAATGCTTGCCAAAAGACCAAGTCCAGAGAAGGGATTGGTGAGGTAAGTGGCAGCAGGGAGGACTTGCTGTTGCAGAGGCTTAGTGCAACTCATAGTGAGTGAGAAGCTCATGAAGAATATGATCATGGAGGATCAGAGAAGAGATTCTAAAGAATGCCATAGAGATAAGATGAAGGATAGAGAAAGAGATATTGCGGTAATGAAAGTACAGTTGGATGTACTAAAGGAATGGCTACAAGAAGAGGAAAACCAAAAAGGAGGATGGAAATTTCCACTGAAGGGAAAGAAGGTAATTTGGCAACCATTACAAATGAAGTGGAGGCAAAAGGAGATTGCCTTATAGAAGGAAGAACTCAAATTTTTTGATTCAAAGATGGAATTTGAGGATTCCACATGTAAATCTGTTCAAGGAGAAGTTCTTAAAGAAGCAAATGAGACTAAAAAGTCTTGTGTTTTTAAAACTAATGAGTTGTGTAAGATTGCAGGTACATCACAGGATGATGAACAAGCTTTAGAGTTTGTTAAGGAGAAGAAGTTGAATCTGAATTATGTTTAGAAAGATGTTGAGATAGTAAGATCTCAGAAACAAAAGGAGACAGAGGGGTTTCATAAGAATATTCAGCAAAATATTGAAACAGATGAAGAAGGGTCATCTAATGATTGGTCAATAACAAGTGAAGGTATGGAAAGTTGTGTCAAGTTTTCAAATTCTACTCCAATTGAAATTGTTGAATTATATAGAAAGTTAGATCTTCAGAGAAGAGAATTGGAAAGGCAGAGGATCTATACACAAGATAAATTGCTGAAGAAAAATGACAGTCAGGAAACAGAGGATAAGGATGTAAGAATTATTCATCAAATTAAAGAAGTGCATTGTTGTGAGCCAGTGCAGGGAGACATTTTTGAAATAGATGATAAGAAGAACAAACTAGCTGACAGTCTCATGGAGAATTTAAATCAACATACTGATGTGATGACAAAGAAGTTAGAAGAAAACTCAAAACAACATACTGATATGTTGTCAGAGGAGGAAGAGGCATTGAAACCTTGTATTTTTAATACTGATAATTCATGTGTTAATTATGCAGGCAAAGAAGGACAACAAATGGAAAATGTTGGAGAATTTAATGAAAAGGAAACTATGCTAGCTGAAAACATAATGGAGGATCATCATTCTATCATGATGATTGGAACAATGGAGATAACCCTAGAAGCAAGAGACTTAGAACTGCAAAAAGAAGATTTGGTGATTGGATCATCAAATAAGGCCATTGGGTCTTGTGATTTTGAAATTGAAAATTTGACTGTGTTTACAGGTGTTGCAGAAGACAATCCATCTCTTGGAGTTGTCTTGAATGAATATGAACTGTTGCAGAAGAAGGAATTCATAAATTCCAAGGAAGGTGAGACAGTTATGTCTCATATGAAGTAACTTGTTACTGTTGATGACAAGGAGGAGTTGACTTGTCTGATTAACTAAGAGGAGACTGTAGGACGGACTTTTATAACTGCCACAATGATGGAGAATCAAAATTATAATCTGATAAAGGATGAAGATACAGTGTTTGAAGAAGTTGATTTGATTGCCAAAATCAATCAAGAAGGTGAAGTACAATCAATGAAGGTTGTCAAGGAAGAATAAGGTTATGCTGAAACTAAATTGTAGCATATTGATAATGTGGTTGAGATAAAAAAAGTTCAAAGGAAATGGATGAAATGTTTGCTGGAAATAATTATGTCAGAGAAAGGAATTTCAAACACTGAAGTGAAAATTCCTGAAGTTGTGGAAGAGGCAGGAGCAGATACTAGTTTGTCAAATTTGATTATGCTTACTATTATACAAAGAAGAATGAATGATTATGTTACTGCAGTTAAAGAATCAAATGATAATTTATTTTTTGAAAGTAAATTTGCAGGTAGTGAGCAGAAGAAGAATGTTGCAGAGGGAGATATCTTAAGAGATATCCAGGAATTTTGGGAGGAGGAAACATCTCTGGCAAAAGCAACAATATTGGCAACAACATTTACAGCAACAAAAGAAACAATATTGACAGCAACATATGCATCAAAAACAACAGAAATTAAAAGCAGCAATGAAAGGAAAAGTAATTTCCAGACAGAATATAAACTAGACATAGAGATTGAAAGCATAAGAAGATTGATGATGAAGGTGTCTCAGAGGAAGACAGCAGCAAGAAATCAAGGTAACAACAGCAAGGAGAAGACTAGAGCAGACTGTGAAAGCATAGCTAGTGGTAAGATGCAGAATAAAGTATGGAAACCTGGAGAAGTACAATAGAAGAATAATGCATCTTATGGAAAACAACAAAATAGAATATGGGATCCAGGAGGCAAAGATTAAAAGCACATGATCAGGAGATCATGATTATTTTTTATCTTGGGAGTATGATGCAGGGGCATTAGGCTTAAGAAAATTCCTTGTATTTTATAGACTTAGGGGTTTTGTGTTTTCAAGGGAGTTGGTTTCTTTTGTAATGATTTGAGTAATTTTAATGAGAATTAATTAAAATATTGTGAGGAATTTTGTAAATGTTCTCGAATTTTGGAGAACATGAGAGAATTATGTTAGTTGAGAGTGCATAGGGATTGAGAAATTTAGGAATTAATTATAAATCCTAAATAAGAATTGGTTTCATTATTTTGTGGATGAAAGAGGATCCTTAGGGATAAGTAGTGATTTTAGGACTCAGAGAATATTTGGGATTTTGTTGAGAAGATGGAGGAACTGAAACCAAAAATAGTTTCAGAACCTTTTTTATAAATTGTAAGCCTAAAAGGCATAAAGATATAGATTCAAGGTAGAATAGAGATAGAGAGGAAGTGTTTTGAATTGTAAACCTACGGGAAAATTAGAGGAAGAAGGCCACTGATACATAAGATCAGGCCTGAGAGAGGAAGAAAATACTATGTCATTATTGTGTGTTAATACAGAGAACTCAATTTTCTGAGTTCATGTTTCATTACTGAGTTTATATAGGTTGCAGATGAAATTACAGGATTAATGAATTGAAGTTATGTGTGTGTTTGAATTAGTGATAGATAAATGAGATCTATCGTGCAAAGGGAAGAATCCTTTATAAGGATTTGAGACCATTCATAGTCAAATAAAGGAAAGAAATTTTGTACATGTAAGTGTCTGTATATGAGACAGGTCACAGACATGAGGTCTCTCTATGGCAACCAGAGATAGGACTTGAATTCAGTGGAGAATTCAAGATAGGATTTTTGTGAGTGGATTAAACCCTGACGAAATGAGTTTTGAACTCATAAAGAAGGTGCTTATGTGCGAAATGGAAGGGGAGTTCTTTGTATAGACAAAGTGAGGATTGAATTCCAATCAAGAAGATCTGAAATTGGGTAGAATTTCTATGAGAGATTTCAATTTTTGTAGAAGTCATTAAGACTTAAAGAATGTTGTGAGGGATTGAGAATTCAATAGGAGGATTTATGTATGATTCTAACCTGAAGAATGAAATTGAGATTTACAGAATGGAGTAATGGCGCAGTGGAATGAATCGAAGGATTGGTTGAATGCTTTACCAAGTATGACGGAAGTGCCGTATTGAAAATTTCAAAGCAAAACTGTGAGAAATAGCATGGCAGAACTATGCGATGGGAATTAAGGTGGATTCAAAAAACCACAAATGGTTTTCACATAAGTTTGGAATGGCAAACGGTAATTTATGAAGTCTGTGCGATACACCTCAAGGAATGAGACGTAGCCTGGATGGAATTTCAAAACCATTTGTTTCGCGTGACTTTGGAGCGTTAATTCGTCAGGCTTAATGTTATGCGATATCCATTGGATGCTCTAATCAAATGATCAGACGGTGGTTGCATCATCATTTGTGTAAAGGTTAACGGAGGTATGTTAATAAAGCTGTGGGGCCCAATATAATAATATGTTTTGGATTTTGCTGGTGCTTTGGCTTTTTAACCAAAGTCGAACTTTGGAATGAAATGAAATGATAAAGTTTGGGCTTAATATATATTAATGTTTCTGACATTTGGATTGGTGAAAATATGTGCGTTGGTTTATGTTTAACCAAAGTCAAATTCATAAGATACGAATCATTATAAGGTGGGTAATTTATATGATCGGAAACATGAATTGTTTAAAGGTGAGTTTGTAGTGTGGGTCATTATATATATGTGTGTGTGTGTGTGTGTGTGTGTGTGTGTGTGATGATACTTTGGGTTTTAATCCAAAGTCGAATGTTGATGTGGTATTCATAAAGAGGTTTTTATTATATGGTTTTAACCATAGGGTATAAAAGGTAAGCTTCCACATTAAAGTTTGCCCAATATGAGAATTATGTTGGTTTATGAATGAACCATACATATAAAGGTGAGAATGTGGGTATTTGCAGCCTTCGGCTGCATCATACCCCATACCATGAGAACAACATGCATATATCTCATCAAGACAGACATGAATATACATTCCTCATCATCAATGAATGTTATATAACAACATCATTAAACATTCACATTGCATTAACATTAATGATGGAACATATAAGCAAATTATCTTTCAATTTTATGATTGGAAACCAAGGGAGGGAATTTAACTCTCCTACCAACCATAGGCTGACTGCACTAATATTATTTCTTGCAGTAAACCACCCCCATCAGAATTATAATCGAGGGAGGTAATACCTTGGGAGTTCTCTCACCAAAAACCAATCTACAAATGGTAAGAAGTAGAGTCCACTTTTCAAATTATTTCTCAATCACCCCCATCTATAGCACCATAGTGACTCTTTTTGTGGAAAAATATCAACCCTGAAGTTAATATATGGCTCAAAGAGTTCTAGTTTAGTTTTAGGAGAAGAACTAGATGTGTATTAAACAAAGGGAGATTTCGCAGTTGATTAGTACTGTAGGAGTGAAGGGTGCACCTTCAAAGTATTTCGTAGCATACTAAGCCAATATCTAGTTGTGTTATTAGGCCCAAGACAAGCCACTCAAGAGTGGATTTGACCTTTCAACAGTTCTTAGGTGTCTCAACCTGTCAAGTAGTTTCTCAACCCAACTAGCTTCCATGTGGTAAATTTGTTTAGCTAATTATTATTACAAGAATAATGAGTACACCTTGAGGGAATTTCTTAGCATATTAAGAAAGTATCCAAATTGTTTCTCAGCCCCAAGGTAAGCTACTTATAAGTTAATTTTAACTTTCAACAATTTTTTGGTGTACCTATCAATTAGTTTCTCAACAAAATCATCCTCCCCAATGGCTTCGCAGTCCCAATGAAAGCCACTAATAAAGTGTTTATCAACTCTCCCAGTAAGAATTTATCTATTTTCTCATCATATCTAACACCCAATTGTCATGACTCCACTGAAATCTATTTAGAAAATAAATTCACAGGAAAAATCACAGGCCTCAGAAAATGCAAGGGATACTATCCCAATCACCGCACAAATTATATGATTTATATTTCCTGGGAATATTTGTATCTACTCTAATCAATTATTTTCATTCTCCTTTTCAAGTGATCTCGTCTCTTGATCGACTCAATCTCTTCACTATTCACTCTTCCAGAACAATGTGAATGATCCTCGACTTCCTTCCTCCATCCCCTACTGTCATTTGTTTTCCTCTTTTATTTCATTCAAATTTTTCCCTATGTCCTTTTCTAGTGTGTCTACCACTCCAACATGATTTGAGGGGAAAAGGATTGTAGGGATCATCCTCCACTCAGGAATCCCATTCCCTCACTTTAATGTCTACACAAAAGTGTCATAGCTTCATCAGGGAGATAAGTGGTGAAATAAAGTCAATGGCTTGGGTTTACAAGACAACACTCCTCCTCAATTCTTTGAATCTGTGTGGAATTTACCTTATACATTCAAAAATAATAATTTCATATTATTCACATGAATTTAAAATTCATAATAAAATTTACAAGAGGGATTCGTAAAGGTGCTATTAAAGTCCCCAATCCCTTAGAGGAACACCATCCTCAATGTTCTACATCCAAACACATTATTTACAACAAGGTTGTATACACAACTTCATTCAAAATTACAAATACATTTACATTTTATTATTCAGCACACAAATATGGGTATGATACCCTCATAAAATCAAGCATCTTCCATGTGCCTTTGTCTAGTCCAAAGTGCCTCCACTACACCTTGACCTACTCTATGACTCAATTTTAGAGTGTGTTATACCTCTGGTCCTGAATGCACAATGGCTTCAGTTGTAACTCTCCCCTTGCTTCCACTTGTATTGTAGATCAATCAACAACATGATAAAAAGCATGCACATACTTTGTACGAAAGGAAGCATGGAGAACATCATGGTTTTTCACTTTAGGTGGAAATTCCAATATGTAGGCAATTGGCCCCACTTTTTCTGTGATCTCAAATGGCCCACAAAACCACAGTACCAGCTTGGCACAAGACCCAATTCTCAATGAGCTTTTCCTAGGTCTTATGTGGAGAAAAACATGTTCCCCCACTACAAACTCTTTATGCACTTTAAGTTGGTTTGCATAACTCTTCTACCTATCTTGAGCTACTTTTAAATTATCCTGAAGTATTTCATTTCCTATCCCATCTCTCTTAGCATATTAGGACCAATATGGACCCTATTCACTGGGACACTCCAGCTAATAGGTGTCTAGCATTTTCTTCCATAAAGAGCCTCGTATTGACTCAGTTTTAATGATTATTGACAACCATTATTATAAGAAAACTCCACCAATGGAAGAAACTCTTCGCACTTCTTAAGTTTATGAATGACATACATCTTGACCATGTCTTCCATCACCTTAATTTTCCTTTCAATTTTCCCATCTATATGTGAATAGTAAGTTGTACTAAAAGTTAATTTTGTCTCCAAACCAACAAGCAATTCTTTCCAAAATCTAGAAGTAAACTTTACATATTTTTCTGAGATAATTTTCTTAGGTACTCCACGTAACATCACTATCTCTTTTATAAAAATCTTGTAAATTTCATTTGTTGTATGATTAGACTTAACAACCACAAAGTGAGCTATTTTTCTCAACTTGCCTACCAGAACCATAATGACATCATGTAGCCAAGCTGTCCTCAACAAACCTGTGATAAACTCCATGGAAATGACCTCCCATTTCCATTCTATAATGGGGATTGGTTGTACAAATATTGTTGGATGCTTGCATCCTACTTTTATTTAGCAGCACTAAACATTTAGCAATGTATTCTACCACGTCCATTTTCTTACTTGGCCAATCATATGGTTTATTTTATGGTTGTTAGCATCTTTTGATAACCTAGATGACTAGAGTATGGTATTTCCTGAAATTAATCTAAGATGAGCTTCTTCAAGTTGCTCATACAAGGTATATACAACTTGTTTTTAAATCTTAACGACCCGTCTTTTGAGAGAGAAAAAATTGTACTATTCACTCCCTTTGGTTCTTGCTGAAAATAATCTTTTACCTACTGATATTGTTTATATTATTGCACTTCTTCTTTAATCCCTTCTTGAATATTAAATTCACAATTTCTTACAGCAACTATAGAGATACTTGTAACCTCCTTCTGAGTGCATCAACTACCTTGTTCTCCTTACCTTTGATGTATTTTATTTCGAAATCAAAATCATAAATTAGTGATAACCATATTGCCTACCTGGCATTAAACTTGGGTTGATGAAACAAGGGATTCAACCCTCCATGATCTATCATCAATGTAAATTATCTCCCAAGGAGGTATTACCTCCACATCTTTAGTGTGTAAACTATCACTTCCAATTCAAGATCACGGGTGACATAGTTCTGTTCATGTTCATTCCAATTTATAGACTCATAGAAAACTATTTGTCACTCTTGCATGAGGGCTCCACCCAACCCTTATTTTCAAGCACCCATGCACACTTCAAAGTCTTTTTTTGGGTTCACTATCCTTAGCACGGGTGCATGTGTAATTAATTGTTTTAGCTACTAAAAACTTACAGCACATTCAATTTTCCACTGAAATTTATTTCCCTTTTTTTGTAGCAGTATGATTGGATAAAATATCTTAGAGAAATTCCTAATGAACCTTCTATAGTAGTCTATCAGCCCCATAAATGATCTAAATTTTGCTACATCTTTTGGAGTTGGCCACTCCATAATTTCCTTAACATTTTATGGGTCAACTACCACACCTGCTTTTGAGACCATGTGCCCTAAGTACTGAAATTTGGGCTAAACGAACTCACACTTGTTGAGTTTTGATAAATTTATGCTCTCTTAGTAGTTGTAGCATTCTAGCTAGATGCTCCTCTTTGGTTTTTTAATAAACCAACATATCATCAACAAATACTAACACAAAATTTTCCAAGTACAAAATGAACACATTGTTCATTAAAAACTTGAAATTAGTAGGGGAATTAGTATGCCCAAAAGGCACAACCACATATTCATAGTGCATGTACCTAGTTCTAAATATTGTTTTTTGAATATCCTCATCCTTGATGCATACTTGGTGATACCTAGATCTCATATAAATTTTGAAAATATTTTTTCTCCACATATTTGATCAAACGGACCAATGATCCATGTGAAGGGATATCTATTTTTAGTGGTGGCGTTTTTGAGTTGATGATATAATCCATGCGTAGTATTAGTCTACCATCCTTATTTCTCACGAAAAAAATCGAAGTTGCCCACTCAGTCTGATATAACCATTGTCTAATATTTCTTTCAATTGTAGCTTCAACTCTAATAATTTTGGCGTACTCATTGGGTAAGGAGCTTTAGATGCCAACACTATCCTTGGAAATAATCACATGGAAAACTAGATTTCCCTGTCTAGTGGAAGTCCAAGGATTTCATCAAGGATAGCATCTTCAAATTGTTTAAAAAATGAGTGCTCCATTAAACTATTGATGTTACCTTCAAAATAAGTGGTTATTTGGACAACAAAATTCTACATCATTTTCCACTATGTCATTTCAATTACAACAAGATTATCTTCTTGACTGATATTGGTTTCAATTTTATGTGCATCATCATTTTTTCCCCATTCTTGTTGAGGCATTCAATCAATTTACTAAAGAAATCGACTTTTTTCTTGTTCCAATCTAATCAATCCATTCTTATGAGGATGCCATATGCACCCAAAGGAAATAAATTCAAATCCACCACCCTGGGCATACCACTTATCATGATTGGTCATGATCTTTCCACGTATTAAACTATTTTCTTTGTCCCCATGGTTAATTGGACTACCCATGATTCCTTATGTTCTTTCCTTTGTAATGCACATTTCGCAGCAATATGGGATCTTACATAACTAAATTTCAAACCAGGGTCAAATAAAATTGAAATAATATGGTTGTTGATTGTACCTCCCATCTCAATAATCAATGCATGATGATCAACCTATCTATTGCCTCCTATTGTGTATATGTGTGATATACTTTGGGCCACATTAATTATTTTCTTTGTTTCCTACACATTATAAAATATTGATTGGTTCCTCTGAACCTGAGGGAAATACCTCTATAAATGGTCTTCCCCATATTTCCAACACACTATGGGTTTTCTCCCGAAACCATATGTTTCCTTGCTATCATATTTAGAGAGTTGACCTTGATTAACTATGGTGGGTTTTTATTAGTAATGACTTTTTTTAGAAGTGGTGAACTTCACACTTCCACCTTATTGTTTCCAGATAGTTTTTTTCCCCTTTCCTTTAAATCCATGGTTGCGCTTAAATTTCTAATCAACCTTGTATTCATACTTGTTCTTCAATTTCTTGTATTAGTACTTTAGTTTCCTAATAGAATCCTCTAGACTTTATGGGTCATCGAACACTATTATGTCCTTCAATTCTTATGGAAACCCACTGATATACCCTTAAATATTTTCTTTCTCATCCTTGAGGTAGGGCACATACCTCAACAAAGAAAAAACCCTTGTTGTGTATTCATCAGCTGGCAATTGCCCTAGCTTGAGCTCATGAAATTCCTTAGCCTTATTGTCACAATAACTCTCAGATAGGTACTTTCCGGGAAATATCTTTCTAATCTCCTCCAAGAAAATTCTTCCCCTCTGATATCTTTTACATTCTTTAAATCTTCATGTTATAATTTTGTAATTTAAAAGATTGGTAGAATAAACACAGACGACAACATCAAAACCACTTTGGAAGCTGGGATCTAGCCCTACCAGCTATAGAGAGGGATCTCTCTTTATGATTTAACTTTGTTTTGAATAGATATTAGGCTAGTTATGACTGTACTTGATTTTTTTTTTCATTCATTTGGTTGATTAAATTTTTATATTCCCATTAGTAAGTGGAGTCAAAATATAAAACTGGATATTGCATCAATTTTTAAAAGAGTTATAACAGGAAAAGCAGGGTTGTATTCATTGGATGATTTTAGATTTTTAATTGAATAATGGATATGACAGAAAAGTGAATTTCATTTAAGACTGAAAAGCAATAAGTATTTTTCAATATGACTTTAGTGGAAAACATTTAAATTGTAAAAGAAACCATAATAAGGTGTTTAAATAACATGTCCTATTCATCAGAATTTTTGTTTTACAATTAAGATTTTTTGAAACACAGAGAAAAGGAAAAACAGAGGAAAACACAGAAATAGTAGAAACATTTCACCAGTAATTACACCACATGAATCCTAAAATAAGTCTTTTTATTATTGATGCTCCAAGAAAACTTAGAATTTAAAATTGCGGAGTAGGAAAAATATGTTCAGAAATCAACCTAGAATACTTCTAACAATGAAGTATTTATACTAAAATGTTACAAAACTGATTACAATCAATGTTTTCTCAATAGATAGTGTATTACTAACCTAAATCTAACAATAAACTCTAAATGTGACAAAAGGTAGGCTCGATGGACGTGATATGGAATTTTGGCATTGTTTTTAAGGAATTAGTTGCTAAGTAGGCCTATTTATGGGTTGCGCTGGTTGTATTGTTCGCTGATGTGTTGTCCTATGTTTTGGCTGAGCTGACTGTTCTTTTTTACTTTTCACTATTGAAGCTCACTTAACCTATCCCATCGATATTCATTTGGGATAGTTAACTTAATAACCTTTATGCAGATTTCATCCACTTCGATATACTTGGAAAAAGTAGGATTTACCACAAAGATGTGGTTTACCTATGCTAGATGAAAAGGTCATGACTTAATGCCTCCAAGAATGATTTCCCTGTAATGATGCCTTTAATATTTGAAAAATTGGTTGTATCTCTGGCAATCTCATCCAGATTCTTCACATAATATTGTATGTTCATCAGCTTATCATTTATTACAAACAGAGAAGGAAGACCCTTGTAGGTTTTAACCCTGTACAGAAATTATCTACAAACAAATATTTAAAATAGAAAATAAACAATAGTGAGAGCATAAAACATAAAACAGACAAACACAGAGATTTTTCCCTGGATCCCAAATTGGGACGACTAGCTTGATTTTTCATTATATTCCTTTTAGTGTTACAACACATATATATACATGTTGAAGCATGCATAAACCCAAATGCATTAACTTGGATTAGAACATACCCGTAGTTCCCTTGACCAGATCTACAAAATAGCAGGGGCCAAAAATCATCATGCCCCAAAACCATGTGCAAACCCATGCACAAAACCATGGGCTGGTCCACCCACTAGAAAATAAGGACCAAAATTTTTTTTGGGGGCACTACCCCAGAACCCGATAGGGGGGGCTATCGCCCCCCCTATGACCCCCCCATACATTGCGCCCAGCGCAACGTACAGGAGGGTCTATCGCTCCCCTTGTTACCCCCCCCCCCCCCATGTGTGATTAGTCGTGGAAATAATATAACACAAACCCAACAACCCTTCTGTGTTAAGGGTTCTATCCTACTGAATAATTTATTTACAACTATTTATAAGCCGTGACATTTTTCTTCCAACTATACTATTAGGTTGTTCGTAGTAAGAACCTTCTTTACCTCTAAAATTGTCTATGTCATGTCATCAACTTCTAAGTCATCCAGCTCATATATGTTCTTGGAGTTTAAGAACTTGATAATATTGTTGCCAGTAGTTGGCATGTCTCCAAGCTCCTCCTTGATAGTTTTAATGACATCATTGGTTTTCTCTATCAACTCCTTCTACTCAAATATAATCTGGATGCAGGGCCAGATTTAATTAATGGGCTCAATCACATCTGTCCAAATTATCTCTTTGACTTTTCCCAAGCTATTTCCAATAGATGAATCTCTCTCAGAATTTTGCAACCTTTCTATTAGTTTATCTACTCATGTGCTTCAGTTGCATAAGAACTGTCACTTCTGGACTTCTGATCCTTCCATAATTTAACTCGATCCTAAAGTTTCTTAATCTCTTCTATCTGGATTGATAGATTCTGCACTGCCTTTGTTAGTTTTTCTTCTCCATATGTTGTAGTTGTTGTAAAAGGTGTGGTTGTGGGAATGGCTGTAAAGGGTACAACCTCCAAAGAGACCAATGAAATCTTAGCAGCTTGCTCTTTTTATTTTATCATGTTCTCCATTTCTAATTCCATCCGTCACAACTGAGAATTCTACTCCATGATGAGATTCATCATGTTTGACTTCTGAGATTTCGTTTCTTCAATTTCCTTAGTCAAAGGGTCCTCTGTAGTTAGTAGTTTCATCTGTTTCCTTAATGCTGCTATGTCAACATTTTTCTTCTTTATTACCTCTTCTGTGGCTTTGATGTTGGAAGGATCATATCCAACTCTGGCCACTAAATCTTCCAAAGACTTAATTCTTGAATCCTTGTGTAATGTTCCAAAATTTTAGCCTCAAAGCTAAATGGAACATTAGATTTAGCAGCAGCTCTAGTCGGTGAATAAATGGGTAAAAAAGCCCATAAGTATCCTAAGGAGGGATAAAAACACTCTGAATGTGAAAGGGGACACTCTTTCTAGCTTAATAAAACACCTCCATGTGTGAACAGGGATAAAATCAAGTTGATTTAGTCCACTTTGACTAAGTCGACAGCACAATTGTGGAGGAGGAGGAATCCAAGGAAGGATAACACAGTTTTGGAGGGAGATGTATCTTTGGATAGAGATGACCTAATTGAGTGGGGCCAAGGGAAAGAAAACGCATGTTTTATATAAGGAAGATGATGGTAGCATTATTCTTTATGTCTTAGATTATTTTTCTTGTATGCTCAAACTTTTGCTTCCTCTTGCTATTTAGCAGGGTAGTAGTGTTGTTTAGCACCGGGTGTTCTCGAGCGGGAATCCCACCTCTTTCCTTGAGGAGCCTCTTGGGAGAGTTTGTATTCATCATTCCACATCAGGTTTTCAGGCCAAGCTTCAACCTACTTCATCAGTGCAGTTTTACCGGAGATTATGCAGTGTTGCAGGGTGCAGCAGTGGAAGGGATTGGAATCTCGCTTTCTGAGCTAGTTTCTCTCTCGAGGAAGGTTTCCTTCACTTGAGGGACCTGTTTGGAGAGGTATAGAGATGATTTCAGATCTTTTTTATTATACCACATATTTCCCATACATTCCCAACGTTTTTCCAGCTAGGGAATGTGTTATTTTGGAGGCAGCATTCAGCAGATGGTCTAATGGCACAGTTGTAGTGTTTTCTTGTGATTGAGAGGTTCATCCTTTCATGGGAGGAAGCCCTTGAGGAATATACATCAGATCATACATCTTTCAGCCTTCTACACTCTTATGCTTCAATGTTGCAGTGGTGATTCAGTAAATTTCTGAATATCACATTTTATATGCAAAGTGTTTGACAAGAAACCCTTGTCGGGTTCTCTTATATTTTGTATAAGGAGACTAGATCTCATTTCTTAAAGAAATATTGTCTAATATATGATTACATCTATTCTTCTCCTATTTTCTGAGTTAAAACCCTCAAAATACTGCACATTCCCTTTTGTGAATTATTCCTGAGTAGCAGTGTCTGGGGTTTTTTTAGTCATTTTCAGCTACACTAGTGTGGGAGGTCTGTTTAACCCACCTAGTTTCATTTCTTTTTGATCTCCTATTGGACTTAGATGCTAGATGGATGTATCTATAGGATCCAAGTGATTATTTTCATTTTCTATGGCATATATTTTTGAAAATTCTTTTTTAGTGCATGTATGTTGAGTTGTTCCAGATTTGGGATATTACAGTGGTATCGGAGCATAGTCTTGGCTCAGCCTGTGGATCTCAGGCCATGAAATTTCAGAGGAAGGAGAGATGGACAAAAATAAAAAAAAACTTTAGTGTGTGAAGGAAGAAAGGAAGACAAGCTTACAAAGCTTCTTCCAAAATATATGCAGAGCTTTCAAGGAGAGTTGAAGAAAATGAGATTGGAGATGGGATCTCCCAAGGAGGTTGGATCTAGAACTGAATCTAGATTTTCAAATGGTGAGTGTGAGCATGCAGCTACACACCATGATGCACAGTGCAGTTAGGTGCCTAGGTCTATCTTAAGATGGATGAGAGGAGGAATAATGCCTAAGAGGATTACTCTTAGTGATTTGTTGCAGGAGTATGAATCTCATATTGAGAGGTTTAGAGATCATACTGATTTCCAAGAGTTTTGCAAGATCCAGGTGGAGAAGAGCAAGCAGCAGGATGCAGCTAGATTTCTTCTATCTGGTTTTGCTGGATCAACTTCATGTTCAACTAAAGCTTGGGTGAAGGAGCTAGACTCCTATTTTCAGTTGCACCATATTTCTGAGGATGAAGCCATTAGAGTTGCAGCGCTGCATTTCAGAGGTAAGGCTCATGCATGGTGGATTTTTGAATCTTGTTCTTTAAATAATGCAAACACTTCCTCTTATGCAAGATTCATAGAGACATTGGTGGGAAGGTTTGGTGAAAAACTTCCTAAGACACATGAGCAAGGAAAACTTGAGAAAACAGAACCCTTGCATGTGATAGAGGAGACTCCACTTCAGAAAACCATGGGAGGAGTTGACATCTTGCATTACACATTGTCGGAAGCAAGACCTCTAGTTCATATTCCTAAAAAATAGGGCATGGGGATCTTATTTTCACAGGAGGATCCAATTGTTGAGATGTTGCCCACACGCATTGATGGAGTTGAGGGCAACAACGTTGTCACATCTAGAGCACATCCAATGCCTTATGCAGAGGGAGGAGGAGCACATGCTCCAACAAGAGGGTTTCTTGTATTCTTACAAGAAGTTCCCCAAGATCTCATACATGGAGGTCCAAGCACAATCATTGAGTAGCATGATTGTGCAGCATTGCAACTGGAAGGAGGAGGTAGGGAGGAAGAGCATCATCACTTGATGAGAGGCACACACCCTTCTCTATTTCAGAGAGCCAATGCAAGGAAGAGGCAGACTGAATTGCATTGTAAGGGAAGGGGCAAGGTTTCCCAACCACATGAGAAGTCTACTCTTGACATTGATGTCTCACTACATGGAGCCATTCCACCTGGGAGGCCACCAGATCTAGAGTTGATGGAATACATCTTGTCTTTGGAATCACCACTCTTGGATTTTGGAGAGGTGAAGATTTTGGAGGAATAATTTGGCATGGGGGATTTCAAAGTAGCAGGCAGCAGCATGAGGAGAGCTTCACATGCCAGATCACCAGCACTGTCTCTTAGGAGGATTGATCCTTTTTGGAGATCTCAACTCTTGGTAGAGTACTCTAAGGATCTTGGTGCATGCATGATTCTTGACTACCCGGATGGAGATGATAGATACATGGTGGATGATGTGGTCATATATTCCTAGGCAGGATCTTCTTGACTAGATCTTCTAGTCTCAAGGAGAAGCTGCTACATGCAGCACATGAGGACTTCTCTTCTATGCACTTTGAGGCATATTTCCATTTGATGGAGGAGTTCATTGGGGAGGGCATCTAGCATGACATATATCAACATATGGAGAGATGCATAATGAAGAGGAGGTCACAGCCACTTCCCTACTCTTTGGAGGTGAGGGATAATTTCCAGTTAAGCCATTTCAGCTCAAGATCTCAAGTGCATGATGGAGGAGGTATCATTTCATATTTTGTATTGTACCTCTTTTCCTTATTTGATCAGCATGATGTAGCAAGAAGAATTATCTCTTCTTTCATATTGTATGATGATTGCAGCTACTTGTAGCATTGATTTTGGATATCTTTTTTATAGTTTGTGGGGGAAGCCACATGATTCTTGGTGTGCACCATTGACACCATATTGTAACTTCATGTTTTCATCTTATGAGATGACTATGGCAGCAAACAATTGGCTAGTAGAGCACTTGTTATTTCTTATTTTTAAGCAGGCAATGGATGCACTTCGCTGGTTCCATGAGTGGAACTATGATTCACTCTCTGGATGTCATTTGGAAACATGTTCTCATTATACTTTGCTTCCATATATTGCTGATATGTTTATATTCATGGGGAGCTTTTTTTGGAGAGTGGGCTTGAGATTGAAGATGCCCATTGGGAGCATGATTCTCCCCACTTTATATGTTTTACACCTCAGGAGGAACCATGGGCAAACCATGATTGCCACATCACACTTTTTCTCTTCTTGTGGGAGGAACCACTTGGAGAACTTGAGGAGGCACTTCATGGCTGAATTGTTTGTTGGGGCATCATACAAGTTGACCATCATGATCTTACTCCATGGCTTGTATGAGGGAGAGATGAGGAAGCAGCAAAAGTTGTTGTTGCTGTGGTTTCACTTGGGAGAGTATGGGCAGAATTCTTCCCATACTTTTCATGAAATTTCTAGAGAGAAGGAAGGCACATTCATGGTACAAGGAGGCTACTCTTCAGCATTGAAGGATCATGAGAGAATTCCATGTAGGAAGAAGATCTTCTCACATAGCAGCATGATGATGGATGGCTTTGGCATATGGAATGTCAAAGGGAGAAGTCATGGAGCCTTATTTCTAAGGCCTACAATGCTTTCACATGGGAGTGTGTTCTTATTGATGGAGTGTTCCAAGGAGTATATGTATCCCTTCTTCTTGTAGATTTTTATGAGGGGATCCTGATGGGGGAACTTATACATGGACCTCACTTTCAGCCTACTCACCATGCATGGTAAGAAATAAATTTCTGTACTTGTTGATTACTCCATTGAATATTTGTATCTTCTCACCATATATGAGCAATGCATTGCTCCACAAGAGAGCAAGAGTATTTATGGGTTTCATGGTCACTTTAGGGCCAATGTTTGTAATGGTAGTAGCCCATCTATACATGAATTTGGGCAAGTGTATTGTTATTTTACCTATGTATAGATAATAGACATTGATGCTTACTTCCCCATGTTGGAAGAGCAAACATACACAGCTTATAACTTGTTGCAGAACCACTTGCCACATGACATTCTCAAACAGCAGTTGGGAAGATTGTGTAATATCCACTTGGAGAACCTTTGGTACCATCCAAAAATGCACATAACTTTCAGCACTTTTCTGATTTGGATGCCATATGGTGATGATTTTCCATTCATCTTGAATGGAATGGTTTGGGTTGGCATGTCTCATGATTTTGGAGGAAGAGTCCTTGGAGGCTCAATATTCTTCTTGCCATTGGAGGGCAATCATGTTGCAGCCCAAGATCAGCATGCCCTCTACACTTATCATAAGTGGAGAGGAGGACAGTGTGGGATAGGCCCTCTTGCCTATCATGCTCATTTATTCAGCCCACCTACATTTCAGGAGCCAAAGGTGGAGGAGATTCTTCATGAGTTACCATGTTGAAGGGTGACTCACTTCATTTGGATGATAGCATGGGTGAGGGAGGCACTCATTCACCATGTTGGTCATCACTCCTACTTTGTGGAGGCCATGAGACAGCAAGCAGGTTTCCCTTCACACTTTCCACCTTTGATTGATGTCGACCATTTGTTTTTGCACACTTAGGAGGAAACATTGGATGACAGTTTATTTTCAGATTCTCTTGATGCAGTGATGGAGGCTATTGATGGGAGGCCACATGAAGAGGAGGGGAGAAATTTTTCTCTACCTATACATTTTCTTGAGGACAAGCAAATATTTTGGAGCGGAGGACCGTAATGTTCCAAAATTTTAGCCTCAAAACTAAATGGAACATTAGAGTTAGCAGCAACTCTAGTCGGTGAATAAATGGGTAGAAAAGGCCATAAGTCTCCCAAGGAGGGATAAAAACACTCCAAATGTGAAAGGGGACACTCTTTATAGCTTAATAAAATACCTCCATGTGTGAACAGGGATAAAATCAAGTTGATTCAGTCCACTTTGACTAAGTCAACAGCACAGTTGTGGAGGAGGAGGAATCCAAGGAAGGATAACGCAGTTTTGGAGGGAGATATATCTTTGGATAGAGATGACCTAATTGAGTGGGGCCAAGGGAAATAAAAATCATGTTTTATATAAGGAAGAGGATGGCATCATTATTCTTTATGTCTTAGATTATTATTCTTGTCTGCTTAGATTTTGCTTCCTCTTGCCGTTTAGCAGGGTAGCAGTGTTGTTTAGCATCGGGTGTTCCCGAGTGGGAATCCCACCTCTTTCCTTGAGGAGCCTCTTGGGAGATTTTGTATTCATCATTCCACATCAGTTTTTTATGCCAAGCTTCAGCCTACTTCATTAGCGCAATTTAGCCGAAGATTGTGCAGTGTTGCAGGGTGCAGCAGTGGAAGGGATTGGAATCCCACTTTCTGAGCTAGTTTCTCCCTAGAGGAAGGTTTCCTTCACTTGAGGGACCTGTTTGGAGAGGTATAGAGCTGATTTCAGATTTGTGGTAGTAGACCACACATTTCCCATACATTCCCAGTGCTGTTCTAGCTAGGGAATGCGTTATTTTGGAGGTAGCATTCAGTAGATGGTCTAGTGGCTCCGTTGCAGTGTTTTCTTGTGATTGAGAGGTTAATCCTTTCATGGGAGGAATCTACATCATATCAGAAATATTTCAGCCTTCTACACTCTTATGCTTCAGTATTGTAGTGGTGATTCAGTAAATTTTTGAATATCACATTTTGTATGCAGAGTGTTTGACAAGAAACCCTTGTCGAGTTCTCTTGTATTTTGTATACGGAGACTAGATCTCATTTCTTAAAGAAATATTGTCTAATATATGAGTAGATCTATTTTTCTCCTATTTTCTGAGTTAAAACCCTCAAAATATTGTGCAGTCCCTTTTGTGAATTATTCCTGAGTAGTAGTGTCTGGGGTTTTTTAGTCATTTTCATCTACACTAGTGTGTGAGGTCTGGTTAACCCACCTAGTTTCATTTCTTTCTGATCTCCTCTTGGACTTAGATGCTAGATGGATGTATCTATGGGATCCAAGTGATCATTTTCATTTTCTATGGCATATATTTCTGAAAATGCGTTTTTAGTGCATGGATGTTGAGCTGTTCCAGATTTTGGATATTTCACCTTGGCCATAAAATATATTTTCTCCATCTTGAGTTGTGAATGAATGTTAGCTAAAGCAACCTGCAATTTGGACAAACTCATGGCAGTATTAGTGAGTGTAGATGAAATCATTTCACCTGTTTTCTTGACCATATCCATTTTATCAATGGGATGGATGTCTTTAATGTCAAATTCATAGGAAATCTTTGTGTAGTCCGTTGTTGTCTTGGGATATGCAATCTGTGCCTAGAGAAAGGCCATCTGCATTTTTCCTTTCTCAAAGTCAAAGGCTGATAGCAATCTAGTCTGAGAACTGGAATTATGCTTCCAGAATTGATTACGTGTGTTGGTCTTCAAAATTTCATTCTTTAACTTAATTTCCCTAAATGTGTCAGATATAGTCTTCTCTTTTTATCATGTGGCAATTGTACTTCTCTTAATGGACTATTGTTGATCCTGTGAAGTTGTAGAAGTGGTAGGAAAGAGTGTATTTTGTCCACCAACTTGTGAAGAAGTAGGTGTCTCTTTGGTTATTATGATGACTTCTTGCTCTATATCTTTGCTTGGGTTCACTTTGGGATTGAGCTTGGTCCTCTTCCTGTACATGATTTTGAATTAATTGCTAGAAGTTTCAGTCACTGAAGGTGACTCTTATTCCCTCATCCTTTTTCCTGCTTTCTCCTGTGGAATAGGAGTCTGTGATGTTGAAGTGGAGACCAACTACTCCTCAGCCTCTTGCAGATTGTTTTTAGTCCACTCTAATTGATTCATATACCTCTCAATTTCTGGTCTGTGTTTATGGATGTAAGGTGTAGATTTTTTTTCTACCCTTAGCTTGGAGATGGTACCTAATGGATCATACGACCATGTGAAACTGAGGCTGAATTGTGTTTCCTTTAAAAATTTGTATGCTTCCTCCCTTGTTGTCATGTTGTTGAAAATGAAAGGTCCTATTTTTTTTTTAATTTTGAACTGTGATTTCTTCTTTGCAGACACCAAATGGACTTCATCGACATTGAGCATTTTCCGTATGTATTCTAGAGAAAAAAACCTCATTGGGAGGAATTTTGGGAGCTTATAGGGGGCAAGCTCACATCCATAGATCTTCAATTCTGTGTAAGTATGGTATATATACTAGTCTCTTGTTTTTTTTTTGTCGGATAGTTGCAAAATATTCCAAACATCTTAACTGATTCTTGGCTCTGAGGTGCTTCTTAGAAGACTGATTTTTGGATGTAAAAACAGTTCCGTGAAATATTTGTATGAAAAATATTTTTTTTCCTTCATCACCATTGTAGTCCAAAGGATGGCAGACTGTTGATTTCCATCATCATCCAGTTTCTACATTGCAAACTTGAATCTGTCTCCATGAAAATACAAAAACATATATACTAAGACAGAGGCATATTTAAACTCCTCTTCAGTTTGGAATCCATAAAACTGGTCATGGATGGCATCTGGTAGGAATTGGCTAAAGTTGAATAAGATGGGAGGCTTAGAATCTGCAGAGAAAATGGAAAGGAATCCTATAATCGCCTCATCTACCCAATGATATGAGTGATATCCATGGAGGTAGGAGATAAATATGATAACTTTCTTAGCTCTATCGGGTAAAATGGAGGATGAGTAGGGAGGATTTTTCTTGGGTAATTGGGTACCTTCAGCCAGAAAAAGCTCAAGGGTTTTAGCCCTTTTTGAAAAATCACGTTTCTGATACAGTTCACTGAGTGCTTCCTCTAAGAAAGGGGTTGCATTTTATGTGATAGGGGTCTGCATCATTTGGTCTATGGATTGGGTAGTTATGGTAAATAAGATCTCTCATGTAGCATAAATTATAGCTCTTTGGTTGGGTACATAACAATCTTGACAATTTCTGATGAATTCAAGGGGACTATGGGTATGGGGAAAAATGTAATGGGGTAAATTAGACTCCCACCATCCAATATCATCAAACTTTTCAATTTACTTGTCTTCTAGCTAGAAGCACATTTTAAACAACTTTAATTCACACAGGGTTTCATGGATTTTATAATATTCGTTTGCCAAAGGTATGTGATCAAGGTCAATAGGCGGATGGAGTAATGGATTTAAAAGCTCCTCCTGTCCCTTCTTCTTAGGAGGCATGGTTGGATATTATTTTATGGTAAATGGGATTTCTGAGAAACAAAATGGTCGTCGATACTGTGTAAAACTCCGGGACTGGGGACGAAAATGTAGCAGTTGCAGAAAAAGCTTTGATAATGATCGGATCAGATGTTCTGGCTTTCTGTAAACTTGCAACAAATATGCACAGGGTATAAGAAAGACACAGTAAAGGTTTAGAAGCTTATTAAGCATGTATTTATTAAGAGAAGAAAAGAGATATCAACGCCTTAGAAATGAGCCACTTCGATGGGGCAACCTCCAATACATTACATAAATGAACAATTCTTGGATGATACAATTTAAAAAACCTCCTTTCTATATATAGGAGTCCATGGGGCCATAATGTAATCCTAGTGGGCCACAATGTAATCCTAGCTGACCTAACAATAATAATTTAAGGGCACAATAATAACAAAATGGGGTTACAAGGGTACAATAATAACAATAAGGGGGTTACACTAACAATAATAAGGGACTATACTAGTGATATAGGGACCTAACATGCCCCTCTCCTTCAAAAAAGTGTTGTCCTCAACGCCTGAGTAGCTCTGGGTGCTTCTGTATAAAATTCTCATCCTCCCATGTAGAATCTTCGGTGGGTAAGTTCTTCCACTTGATGAGATACTCTGAAATTGATCGATTCCGTAGCTGTCGAGTTCTTGTTTCCATGACCGCTTCAGGTTCCAATATGATTTTTCCTTCCTCATGAAGTTCTGGCAATATTGTTTGAACTGGAATATTTTCACCTATAACCTTCTTTAAGCATGAAACATGGAAAACTGGATGTACTCGCGAAGAAGCAGGAAGCTCCAATTTGTATGCCATAGTACCAATCTTTTGCAACACCTTGTAAGGACCATAGTACTTTAGCGATAATTTATTATCCTTCTTTGCTTGCTTGAGGGACATTTGTTTGTATGGTTGTAGCCGTAAAAATACCCAATCTCCTACATCAAAACTTCTCTCGCTATGATGTTGATTTGCCTGTTGTTTCATTCGATTTTGTGCCAAATTCGGGTTATCCTTTAAGAGTTGGAGAACTTCTTGCTGATGCTCGATGTGATCTTCCACTGCTTGAACCTTCGAATTTTCCCTTAAAGATGATGTGATCGATGGTGGATGATATCCATAAAGTGCCATAAATGGGGTCATTTTTGCTGCAGTATGGAAGGAAGTGTTATACCACCATTCGGCGAGAGGTAACCACTTGACCCATTGTGTTTGTTTATCAGATACAAAACAACGAAGATATCCTTCCAAACATTTATTTACTATCTCAGTTTGGCCATCAGATTGAGGATGATAAGATGAGCTATGAGCTAATTGAGTACCCAAAAAAGAAAATAACTCCGTCCAAAAATTTCCAGTAAAAATGGGATCTCTGTCACTCACAATAACCCTTGGGCTTCCATGTAGCTTTTGAATTCTGTCCATAAATGTAGTAGCAGCTGTACTTGCTTTAAATGGATGAGATAATGCACAAAAGTGTGCATACTTGGTAAGTCTATCAACTACCACCATGATGACATTATTTCCTTCGGACTTAGGTAAACCTGTGATAAAATCCATTGAAATCTCCTCCCAACGTTGACTTGGAATGGATAAAGGTTGTAGAAGTCCTGGGTCTTAATTGTCTCCACTTTATTCTGCTGGCAAACCAAACATTCCGTCACAAACTTTTGAATATCGGATTTAAGGCCATCCCAAAAAAATTCTTTCTTCACCCTGTGGTAAGTTTTTAAAAATCCCGAGTGTCCTCCTAAAGGAGAAGTGTGCAATTCCAGAAGAATCTTTTGTTTTAGTTGGGAATTCTTACATAGATATAAGCGATATTTGTACCATAAGGAATCATTTTTCCAACTAAATGTATCAGATGTACTAGGATCTTGCTGCAACTTTTGAATGAGTGTCCATACATCTTTTTCCTTCTTCCATTCATCTCTTGCTTCGGTTATCCAATCTGGTCGGATAATAGAAATGGCACAAAGCAATGCTTCCACCTCTTCATTCTTTCTTGAGAGTGCATCTGCAACAACATTAAGCTTTCCTTTTTTGTAGATTATTTCAAAGTCATAACCCAACATCTTTGTGACCCATTTTTTATGCTCTTCTGAAGATAGTCTTTGTTCCAAAAAGTGTTTAAGACTATCATGATCAGTTTTTACCTTGAAGTGTCTTCCCATTAGGTAAGTTCGCCATTTCTTTAGTGCATGTAGTATTGCTAACATTTTCTTCTCATAAATAGGTTTCTGTAAATACTTTCCTTTGATTGGACGACTTTCAAAAGCAATGGGTCTTCCTTCCTGCATTAAAACTGCACCAATTCCATTTCCTGAGGCATCACATTCCACAATAAAGGTTTTGTGAAGTCTGGCGTAGCTAAGACCGGTGCTAGGCACATTGCCTCTTTAAGATGTTCAAAGGCCTTAGTTGCTTCAGGAGTCCATGAAAATGCATCTTTCTTCAATAATGTTGTTATAGGTGCTGCTATTCTCCCATAATTCTTAACAAATTTGCGATAATACCCTGTTAACCCGAGAAATCCTCGCAACTGCTTTATGGTCGTGGGGACTTTCCATTCCTTAATGGCTTTAATTTTGTTAGGGTCTGCTTTAACACCCTCGTGAGATATAATATGACCTAGATATTCCACCTCTTGTACTCCAAAGAAACATTTGGATGTTTTTGCATATAATTGTTTCTCCTGCAATAGTTTGAGCACCCTGTCAACATGTTCAACATGATCCTTACAAGACCTGCTGTAGATTAGTATATCATCAAAAAATACTAGCACAAATTTTCTAAGGAAGAGTTTGAAAATGGAATTCATCAACCCTTGAAATGTAGAAGGTGCATTAGTAAGGCCAAAATGCATGACCAAAAATTCATAATGACCCTCATGAGTTTGAAATGTTGTTTTTGGAATATCTCCAGTCTTCATTCTAATTTGATGATATCCTGGATGAAGATCCAACTTGGTAAAATAAATTTCTCCATGTAATTCATCCAATAATTCATCAATCACAGGAATGGGAAATTTGTCTTTAATGGTGAGCTTATTGAGCTCCCTATAATCCGGACACATTCGCCATGATCCATCCTTCTTGTGTACCAATACTACGGGAGCAGAGAAAGAACTTTGACTAGGTTGAATTATACCTGCCTCTAACATTTCTGCAATCATACGTTCAATTTCGCTCTTTTGGAAGTAAGGATATCTATAAGGCCTGATGTTTGGAGGAACACTTCCCGGAATCAAATGAATAGCATGATCATGATCACAAATAGGTGGGAGTCCTTTGGGAGTTTCAAACACCTTGGAATGATTGTCCAAGACTTGTTGGAGATCTGCAGAAATAGATGATGTTGATGTCGGAACTTCTAGTGAGCATAATTGCGCAATTACGCCTCATTGTTCTTTCTTTATTAGCTTTGTCATGACATTAGAGATTATTATCCTTCCCGACTTCCCTTCAATACCCCGTAATTAGACTTCCTTTCCTTCTGAAAAAAAATTCAAGAAAAGTTCTTGAAAATTAAAAGCTACCGTCCCCAAAGATTGTAACCATTGTACTCCTAGTACAACATCAACACCTCCCATAGGAAGGGAAAGCATTGGACTATTAAATACATATTCCCCCATGGTTAGCTTGATATTATGGCATTTTCCAGAGCAATTTATAGTTCCTCCATTTGCAACCATCACTTGACATTCTGGTGCTGGGTATAGGAAATAATTTAATTCCTTGGCTACCTTATAATGAATAAAATTATGGGTGCTACATGAATCAATCAACACTATTACCCTTTTCTTCTTTATATGTCCTTCTATCTTGAGAGTTTGAGGAGTGGTAATTCCTGCCAGTGCATTACACGATATGGTCGGATTCATTTCTTCCTCTTCTAGGGCTGGTTCCTGGTGTATATCCTCTTCTTGTTCATTTCTTCTTCCTCTTCACAATCTATGTAAAATAATTTCTTCTCAGCACACTTATGACCTTTAGTGTATTTGCTATCACAACTATAGCAAATCCCTTTTGCTATTTTTTCTTCCAATTGTTGTGGTGTCAACCTTGTAGGTTGTGGAAATCTAGGCGTAGCCACACTTCCTTCTTTATAGAATTGAGTGGTAGGCTTCCTTGTCGCCATTATTTTACATTCAACTTTTCTTGCCAACCTAAATTCCTTCTCCAATGAATCAGGTTCTAGAACGCAAACTTCATGTTGAATGTTATCCTTTAAAGTGCCTATGAAGAGATCAATCATGTGTTCCTTTAGAATATCAGTTACCCTTATATTCAATTTTTGGAAGTCCTTAATGTGCTGCCCCACTAAACCCTTTTGTTTGAGATTTATCAAGTGGCTAAAGAAGGTGTTGCTCTTTGTATCCTCATAATGTGCTGTCATTTCCTCCGTAAAAATTGACCAAGTGACAATTTTTTTACGGGAGCAAAGCCATCGATACCATACAAATGTATTTTGTTCTAAATGTAAAGTTACAATGCGTACCTTTTGTGTGTTTTGCACATTATGGAGATCAAAATATTGCTCCATCTGTAGTATCCATGTTACTGGATCCTTCCCATCAAACTTCCTCATATCCATTTTTGGAATATAGTGGTTCTTCCCGCCAACATTAGAGTTTATGAAATCGCGATTAACATTTATTTTGTTCTCATCATGAGGTTCTTCTACTATATTTTCACCATTAGGAAACATTTCTTGTATCAACTTGGTCAAACCTTCGATGTCTGCTTTTAGATCTTTCTTCATGTTTTTCATGTTGTCTTTCATGTCATCCATCTTAGCTTCCATGCCATCCATCTTAGCTTCCACACCTTTCTTCAAACCATCCATATTCTCTTCCATGCCGTTCTTCAAAACTTCCATTTCATTTTTTGTTGCTCTTTGCGAGAGTGAAATTTGTTGCACTTGCTCTTGTAATTTTGATAGATCATGTTGCAATTCTTCATCTTCATGAGTCATAGTAGAGCCTTCTGAAGGCTTAATGGGTGTTGAATTATGTTTACAGAGCATCTTTTAGAACCCAATACTGCTATATATTCTACAATATTTCCTTGGAATCAATTCAAATTGATTCTTCAAAGAAGACTCATGCAATTTGGAAAGAAAAAAATATACACACCTTTTTCTTGCTTTTGAGGAACTCGATATTGAAATTAGATTATCTCTATGATTGTAGCACTTCAATATTTGAATTTCAGTATCAACGTAGCCCTCTGAATTATATTTTGAATGCAACAGGTCTGACCTGATTTGGATTCTCCAAGACAAATTTGTGTCCAATCTCCCACAATGACCTAATTTTGGACTAGTTCAGTAGAGCTAAATTGTACGACTTTCCACGTGTCACTGTTTCATCTTTTGTCTCTAAAATTGATAGCCAAGAAACTACAGTCTGTGTACTTGTGACCACTTTTTACGGCACTCCAATCTGATGCCCAGAGAGAGATTTATTGAACTTTTCCCACGATCACCTCTTTGAGATGAAATTCAGGAGCCTGAAAAAGCACTACCTTCCACAGTTCATATCTCCCAAAATATTGCGAACCAATCTATGAAAATTTTTGAAGAATTTCCTCAAGATTTCAGCTTTGCACCATACGAATTTCAGATTCTGAACCTTCGTAGAAAAAAATTTATAGCACAAATTCCACGATGACCTGTTTAGGAGCCTGAAAAAAGACCTAACTTCCACAGATGATATCTCCGAAAATATTGCGAACCAAGCTCTGAAATTTTTAGACAATCTTCCTTAGGATTTCAGCTTCGCACCCTAAAAATTTCAACTTCTAAAACTTCGTAGAAAAAAAAATTATAGCGAAAATTCCACGATGACCTGTTTGGAGCAGCGAAACCCTAGAATCCAAAGCTCCGATACCAAATGTTGTGTAACCAACTCCAAAAAGAGAAGAAAAGAGATATCAACGCCTTAGAAATGAGCCACTTCAAGGGGAAACCTCCAATACATTACATAAATGAACAATTCTTGGATGATACAACTTACAAAACCTCCTTTCTATATATAGGAGTCCATGGGGCCATAATGTAATCCTAGTGGGCCACAATGTAATCCTAGCCGACCTAAACATAATAATTTAAGGGCACAATAATAAAAAAATGGGGGTTACAAGGGTACAATAATAACAATAAGGGGGTTACACTAACAACAATAAGGGACTATACTAGTAATATAGGGACCTAACATTTATACAGAGATTAATGAGTTTTCCAGTGATTGTGGCACGGATCTATTGGATTAATGGTCATTATGCCTTAAATTCATCAACGGTTGCTTTTCCATGGGAAGGCGCTTAATTGGAAATGATAATGGTGGAGGTGGCATGATATGACAGACGCTCAATGGGTGAAATGATGGTTTTTGTTATGGCGAAGAAACATCTTTTCGAAGGGGGTCTGAAGCGATAAGTTGTTGGGGGGGGTGCTAAATGACATGAAGGTGCCACGTTAGCATGAGCCCAAAAATCTAAACAGATTTTTTGGACCCTCACCCCCCCCCCCCCACCCCCGGTCAGTAAATATTGGATGGAGAGGGGGGACCGAAAAGGGATAATGGTCGTCAGATTATGGGTAGAAGATCAGATGAGTGGACATATGGTTGTACGATAACGTTAAGCGATGATATTTTTTTGGGTAGCGAGGGGTTTAATAAAGGTAAAAACTTTAGATATGTGGTTATATACCAAGCTTTCGTTTTCATGTGCCCGACCATTTAGACTTAGGATAAGAAATTTTACCCTTTTCCTTTTCATGTGCATGAAATAACTTTGAAGTTTCAAACTTAGGATGCTTTTAGAGCTCCAATACAACTTATACCTACCATTTCATTTCATTTCTTTTTCTAAGCTAACATTTTTTTCATCTTCTTTCCTTAGGGTGCATTTAAGCTAGCAAACCCACATAACCTTTTTTTGTAAAAATCTAACCTACTCTATCACTTATTTCTCCTATTGATTTAGTTTAAATATTTGAATCAGTCTCATTTTCTACCTAACTACTGATTTTCCAAGATTATATTTTTTGACAAATATTTTATTCACTATCCTAATTAACATGAGATTCACAATTGTTCAATCATGATTAAATTGTATGATTGGAACAAAAATCTAGTCATTGCGGCATTTTAAGACAAGTTGCACACAATCTTATTGGATTTTGACATAAAGGAAACTAATTTAAAAATAGTGGCATTTAAATTTGAAGCACTTTCAATATTATCTTTATTTTTATTTTGTGTGGATATTATTCTCTTTAATTCTTTTTCTTCATATTCTTTTACTTTTTTATATACCCTCTTTTTATTTTCTTTTATATATACTTTTTTTGGAAATAATTTTCCTATTGAAAATTATTTACAATGTAAAAATACAAATATGAAATACTCAATCACCTTGAGATCCTATAAAATATAGGATGCTAACAATGGTTCCAGCTAGAGATGGCACTTCTCCATCTGAAGTGTCAAGAACATATGATCAGTAACCTTGAGTATTCAATGCCTGTAATATCCACATCTAATTTATTTTGTTGTTAAGGTACTTATGGTAGCTTGTCAATCAAGGCTTAGGGCCTTCTCTATGGGCTTCAACTCCAACCAATAAGTTACTCAATCAAATGAATATAGAATATGATATTTACAATGATGTAAGAAAAAATATTTATGCTAAGAAACATAGTGCTTTAGCATCCTGCCATTGACAGGACCACCAGGTAACTCTGCTCCATCTAGGTCCTTGAGGAAGAATGAATTATTTCCCTTGAAAGCATAAATGATGTATGGCCCTTTCCAAAGGTTCTCAAATTTACCATGTTTATCCTTTTCTTCTCTCCTGGAATCCCACCTTAGAACTTTGTCTGCAATGTTGAAGTCATCAGCTGTAGTCCTTCTGTCGAAAATCTTTTTGACATGTTCTTGAATTACTTGATTTTTGTTGTAGAACTCCTCCCTTGACTGCTGCAACTAAATGGTTTGATTGATTCTTCTATGTATGTCATTTGGCTCAACCTGTACTTATTTAATTATATTCATGACTGGTACTCCTAAAGAGGATGGAAACAGAGCATCTATTCCATATACCAATTGGTATGGTGACATACCAATTGACTTCTTTGTAGTAAGTCGGTCAACCCAAAGTACATTAACCAACTTGTTGTGCCAAGACTTATTATTGTCTTCCAAAAACTTTTTAATGATATTTACCAAGATCTTATTTGAGGATTCAAACATCCCATTACCCAGAGGGTAATAAGCTATTGAATGTCCCAAATTAATGTGGTATTTATTACAGAATTCAATCATTTTCTTAGATTTAAAATATGTTGCATTATCATTAATAATTTTTCTAGGACAACCAAATCTAGTGAGGATATTGGTTTCAAGAAATTTAATAATGACAACATCAGTAGCAGATCTGGAAGGGGTGGCCTCTATCCATT
Organism: Pinus albicaulis; assembly: GCA_034641835.2. Taxonomy (NCBI): domain Eukaryota; kingdom Viridiplantae; phylum Streptophyta; class Pinopsida; order Pinales; family Pinaceae; genus Pinus; species Pinus albicaulis. The sequence goes on along the minus strand of CM076582.1, from coordinate 1,367,070,975 downwards.
TAGTAAAGTAATCTGTGGTTGTGAGAATCCACTTATCTTGGGCAGAGGAAGGAGGATGAATTTCACCAATGAAATCCAGTCTCCGCTGCTGGAAAGGGATCTCAACTGAAACAGGATTTAATGGCAGGGGTAAAAGCTTTCCTTTTTCTTCAAAAATCTGGAATTTATGGCATGAAATCGCTTTCTTATGAATTTCAGGGAAACGGGTAGGCCACTAAAAACCAGCCCTGAGGATTTTTTTGCAGTGGTTTTCCAGTAGAGATGCCCACCATAATCACCCTCATGGAACTCCTGCATGATTATTTTTGAATCATCCTTTAGCAAGCACTTAAGTAAAATACCACCAGCATATTTCCAATATAAAACATTTTATATGATGAAAAACTTGACTTCTTTTAATTTTAGAAACCTTTCCTTTGTTTTTGTTAGACCAGGAGGAGAATTTAAATTGAATAAAAAATACAACAAGTTTGCATACCAGGGTGAGTTCAAAAATGCTTCATCTATCTGTGGAGTAGCATGTTCCTCTTGATCCTCCAATGCAGCAACAAATTTGATGTCCAATGCATGGAAATTAGACTCTGCCATCAGTTTCGCCAGTCCTTTTCCTTTGATCAACTTGGTGGGTTTGATTTCTAAGTCATACTCAAGGATGACAGCAATCCATTTTCCTCATTTGCGATCAGGTCCATTCTATGTCAAAATATACAAAACAACTGAATTAAGTACATATGCAATAATATGAGAATGCAAAATATATACTCTAAAGTCTTTTATTTCTTTAACCAATGCAAAGGCATGTTTTTCCATAATATTATATGTCAAAGATGCAACTCTTAAAGCCTTACTGAAAAATGAAATAGTTTGTTCAAATCCTCCCTTATTTTTCTGCAACAATGTGTTCAGAAGCAAAAGAAAATATAATAAAATCTTTGGTAAAATATGGACTAATCAACACTGGTTCTTTTGTCAATGCCTATTTAACTAAATCAAAGGACTATCTAGCCTCAATACACCATGTTATAGTTCAACTTGGGTACCATTCCTAATGACCTAGTTAACTGGACATCATCTCTACGAACAATGATCAAGGGTCTATCATTCCCTATCATTTCAGTTGCTATATGCCCTAAGACAAGAAACAAGACAAATCAAGCAAGAGTTTCATCAAGCAAAGGTTTCCATGGTTTGAATTTTATTATATAGCATATGAGAGCTCACTAACGCAAGCTCTAAGGGGCCTAAGTGCATTGCATATGCAGGTAGCCCCATGCAAGGCTGGTCTGCAAATCACTTCCCGACATTCACAGGTGCATTGGTCAAATTGGGAGCGAAATTCTCATTGTTCTGGAATCTCCACTTGGCCAATGCCTTCTAGAAGAGTTCACATGTGTCAAGCTTCGGATCCAAGTGTCCATTTGACATCTACATGACTGGAAACATGTCTTGCATATTTTTGGAAAGTTATTGATTGCGAAACAACCTACAGTTCATCTATAAATTGAGCACAGATCTAAGTGCTTGAAGAGGAAGAATTTGAGTAGAGAAATGCTGGAAAATTTTTAATTGAGAGCTAGATTTATGAACATACTGCTGGAGAGATTTATACTGTGATGAGGCTTGGGAACGTTGCTGGAAGGTCACTTCAAATCGGTGACTAGGTTGTAACCTCTCCTTCTATCATCAATAAAGAGTACTGCTTATTTTTCCCTATATGCATTCGTATTGACTTTGATTTTCCATATTGCAAGATCTTGGTTGATGTATATGGTTTATGCTTTACTGATTTAGCTAACTAGCTTGAATAGATATCTAAATTATTGTATATTTTGATGTTTCAGTGTTCTTTCTTGCAGGAAGCATTCAGCTCACAAACTGCTTGAATTTGAAGCTGCAGTGGAAGCGACAGAAGGAGCCATTTGGAAGCGACTGAACAAGTAAGCCTCCAATCCGCTCTGTGTATTTGTTCTGAGTTAGGAGAAATAGTCATATAGTCTTTCACCTGTTGTTCTAGACTAGCACCTATCTAGGGAAGTGTGATTTATCCGCAATTCAAAATTCTGGCCCAAAACATTGGCGACTCCGCTGGGGAGAATTTCGATTAGTTCTAGGTGTTTAAGCCTATGATTTTCTTTGTTTATCCACCCAGTAGTTGTCACACATAAAGATTAAAAATTTTCAGAGCTTAATTTGCAAAGAAAGTGAGTTAAACAGTAGTATTTTTCTTTCTATACTGCGCCCAACACACCCTTAGACTGGACACAGTACTTTGCAGAGCATTGTCTCCCTTCCTAGCCTGCGTTGCAGAGCACTATCTCCCCTTGGATACTGCGTTGACTCCTGAAAGTGACCAAATTCCCTTGAATTTGACTTTACAACTTGCTTCAGTTTTGTTTGCTACTGTGTTCTAAAAAGTTTGATGCTCAATTGACCAGTGACTCTATACACTTCTTCTCCTTTGACTGAAATTTGTTCAATGTTGTTTTAAAAAAGAGTTTTTCTTTATCATTGACAAGTTGATTTCAAAGTATTTTTTATGGTCGCATTAAGAATAATTTGCTTTCGAAATAGGAAATTGTCGTAAAATCTCCATTTCCTTGATAGGATAAATTGTTGTTGAAATCCTCATTTTTCCTTGAAAAGAGAAATTGTTGTTTGTATTCTTCATTTCTCGAAAGTAAAAATCATTTGAATTGTTGATTTAGTGCACCTAGTTTCTTTCCTGCATTCATAATATTAAGGAAACTGAAAGGAAAAATTTGCATTTGCATGTAGAATAATGTGTGTTTTGCAAAAGGAACATTAGGAAATCTGCATTTAGTTTGAGATTCATTGATTTGTTTTGTTCATTGATTTTTTTGCTCTCAAATTATTTACTCTTTTCCCTTAGTAACTAGGTTCTTCATTGAAAAAGTTGAAAGTGAAAGATTTTTTTATCATTCTTAGCTACATTTTAAGAATTTCATACACATCATCGCAGTGAACCTTTGAAAGGAAAATTGTTAAGCAAGATCAACATAAAATTAATCTCAATCTACTTAACAATGCTTTGGAGCCATAATGATAACATTTAGAAGCTCTAGGCTAGAGACGTGTTCCGGCGTCGTAAAACATAACAGCTGTTGTTAACTTGTCTGCGATACATTCCGAGTGTGATACCTCTCTCCACGTATGTAAGTATATCGTAGCTCGTCCACGTACTTTCGGGTATATCAGGCGGTGTTACAGTACGATAAGTATAAAGGGGTGCTCTCACTATGCGGTTTTGCATCAGACAGCGCTAATACAGACTTGGGCCTCCACGTGCCTTCGGGTATATTTGGTAGGAAAACTTTTAGGTTCTATCCATCCATAGTGAACCGAGTCGGCCGCCTTGAAATTGTGATACACTGAACACAGCATTTGGGGAGATTACTTTTCCGTACTTCTTGGTTCGCCAAGAGGTATTTTGTAGTTCACAGTTTCTTGGTAAAACCCTTTTTCCTAGCACTACCCTCTTTTTGTTTATTTGTTTCTTTGGTTAAAATAAATTAGTAAGCATGGAAGAACAAAATCATATCCCCCATCATTCGCGTAGATTAGCTTTAAAACCACCTTTACCACCAGAAGTTACTTTTGGTAGGCGAAGGCGATCACGATCTGTCGAATCAAGTATAATTTGTACCTCTGGCGAAACATCATCTTTTAACCCAGAGTTAGCTCAAATTGTTTCCACACATCCCAGTTCGTTTACTATTGTCAAAACGGATTCTTCACAGTTACCTATGGTCACGATCCATTCAATCGTTGAGACCATACCTCCTAGACCCGATGTTGTTCAATCACAAATTTGTCCAGATCCTGTCTCTTCTTTGCCAGAACATCTGAATCCTGAAGTTGAACAACCAGAATTTGTTCCTACCTTGGTCATCCTACAAAGTTCTGTAGCTATTGAAACTCCTATATCACACGGTCAACCATCTAAAATATATTTTGGGCCTGACGGTGAAGTTCTTCCCCCTAGTTTAATTGCGATTGAAGAAATCCCACAAGACGATACACCTTTAACTCCAACCCATTTTGGGGGGGGACCTTTACCTGTACCAACCTTTTCCTCAATTTTTTCCATCTGCTTTTTTTGATCCTTTTTCCATTCAATCTCCCATTGATTTTTGAGGGTATACATTTGATCAAACAACCATGTCTGAACCAACATCTTCGGTCGGGTCTGCTGTTCTAATTACGTCATCTCCTACCCTCACTACCCCATTGACGTTCACAACCTCACCAAAGTCATATTTTCACAGTGGCCCTTTGGTCCCAACAGGTTAAAAATCATTATCTGGCACTTTCTCTGGTGCATCTTCACGTTCATGGTCTTTTCCCATGTCATCATCTGGTGTTTTAACTAGTAGTCCTATTTTTAGTACTGAATTACTTGATTCATTACATACATCATCAGGGCAATATCAAGTCGGTCCTTTTGGGTCAATTCCTTTAAGTACTATATCAACTAGACTCCCAGCATTTGAGGAACAATATTTTCCATCTTATTATCCTCCTTATGCTAGGGGGAAACCTTTGGTCACCCAATATGACAATACTCAGTCACTTTTTGGTCAAACTAATGTTGACATGAATTTTTGTCAATGGCATCCCACTCTGCCTATCCAACCACAAACGGTTGTACATTCGTATCAACCGGTTAAACCTATTACACCCACTTCATTACCACTTGTTAATACATCTATACCCCTGTTACAGAATCAAAATATTGTACATCAACCTTCTCAGGCGAGTTCTTCAACTCAATATCATCAAATGTTGGGTCCACATACTCCAAATCCTTTGGTTAATTTACAACAACCTGTATCAGGAATCATTTATTCACAAGTTGGTGTATCATTTTATGGGATGTCACAAACGCAACGTGGTTATACATATCAACCGAATCCAACTTATACTAATTTGGGTTATAATTTTGGTGGATAGACCCCTTGGCAGCCACCGGCGCAAATGCCTCAAACTTCATTTCAACAAGTATCATATCCAAGTTTTGTTCAATAGCTTTCTAAAGCATTTTCCATGCAGAACAACCCTTATCTGGGTTACCAGCAGTAGATTTCGTATGCTGGTGCTCAAAGACCTATTGCACAATCAATTCCATCTTATCCTGGCTATGCTCAACCTGACCTTAATCGATAGTTGTTTTTTGTTGCAACCTTAGAATTACTAGATTTAAACCAGTTAACCAATGATCCTATAAATTATGCTCCTTGGTGGCCAGTGATACCTCATAAATTACCCTCCGATATTCTTAAATTTAATGGAAACCCTGGAGAAGATCGGTCGACTCATGTCATGACTTATCATTTATGGTGTTCATCAAATTCCCTGAATGATGATTCTATTCAACTACCTCTTTTCCAGCGTACGCTTACAGGTCTGACTGCTAAATCGTACATTGAGTTACCTAGAGGTTCTTTTGACAATTTCACTGCCTTAGCTACTGTATTTTTTACCCATTTCCAGTTACCGATCAGATACGAAATTGGAACATAATTCTTGACCAACTTCAAACAGACTAATGCTACTCACATTTCTAATCATATTCATGAGTGATGTCACCATCGACGAATGGTTAAGACATTTGTTCCGAATCAGCTCCTTGCAGAATGGTTAATTAAGTCCCTGTTACCATCTATAACTGAGGATGTGGCTAAAGGTGGCGTCATCACAGAAGAGAAATTCATCACTCGTGCCCAGTATTTAGACTTGATTTATACTCAGTCTGGCATGCTCTATGAAAAAATTCCTAATGTGTCGCGATCTAATTTTAATGTTCCTCTTAAAATAAAGGACTCTCATGCTGGAGATGGCTTGATAGGCACTGCAAACACACACCACGCTACTACATCTGATCCTGATCCTACTTCCAAAATTAACGCTATGTCATTTGACAAAGGCAAAAGTGACAAGCAACCAAGAAGTAAGAAAAAGGGGAAATCAAAGAAAAAGAAAACTTCTAACCCACAGGAAAGATCATCTAATCAACCGTCAGGACCACGGAAACCTCATTATCCATGCATAATCTGTAACGAGGAAAATTTTGTTAGGGATTGTCCTCACCATGCTGAAGTCTCAAAAATCATCAAGACTTCTCATGCATCAGCTGTGTTGACAGACCCATTCTCGAATCCAGACACTAATTTGGTTGCTACGGATCCAGCTCCTAGTTCCCAAGTATTAATGTTATCCACCACAAAACCTTCACAAGATATTTTGGTGTCGACGTGGAATAAAGGCTATGGCAGTTCGGCCACTGACCAACCTACTACCTCGACAACAAATCCATCTACTGAATCAGTACCACCTACTGTTATTCCTGAATTGACAATTAAGCCACCAAAGGGAGTAATTCATAAATCGACATATAATCCTTGAGTAAGAGCTGTGCAAAATTATAATATAGCTAAAGATTTGGCTCAATCCCCTTCAAGTTCTATGTCTGCTCTTGAGGTATTACAAAATTGTCCCTCCCAGAAGTAGGCTTTATTGTCGGCCATTGGTGGAATTGATCCGATTGATTCTAATCTTGTCCTCTTTAATCATACGAGCTATGTACCGCAGCTACCAACAGAATTGGCATTCTCCATACAAGTAAATGTTCTCAATCATATTTTTCATCGCACTATTATTGATGAGGGAGCATCTACATGAATTATGTCTCTAAACTATTGGAAGTCACTTGTCTCACTGTGCTTATCACAATCATCAATGACGTTGAAGTCTTTTGATGGAAGAAAATATAAACCTTGTGGTATTATCAATAACTTGCATGTTGAATTAGGGGGAAAAACAGTGAATATTGATGTTGAGGTTGTTGATGGACCCCTTGACTATAATATTTTACTTGGAAGACCATGGGTATATGCAATGACTTCCATTGTTTCTACATATTTTAGAATGATTGCCTTTCCACATAAAGGTATAATCACAATCATTAATCAATTATCCTTTTTTTCCTCCACTTCGCAGGTAACTCGAAGCATTCCTTTTGTTCACTTACCCCAACTAGAAATTCAGAACATTGGTGTACAACTCTTAAAGGATTCCACTCTTATGGGAACCTTTGCATTACCACCGCCTGCGACGTCAGCATAAATTGCAAGTATAGAGACCTGCTACATGATATCTTCCACTCTATCTGGCTTAAGAGAGAGTACGGGTGATTCTGAAATTTCTACATTGGATGATGTTTTACCGCCCGGCCCTATTGAGTTGGCATAGTAATCAATCTATTTGGCTTAGGCGGAAAATATGAAATCAGCATCGCTGAGTGTTTGAGTTGATGGTTCCTTAGATTTTGGTACTCCATCTGATCCATTTTCCTCAAAAATTTTGACAGATGAAAATATTTTGGAAGCTATGATGTCAGAAGGAGAACCATGGGAAGATTATCATCATCATTCCCATCTTCCAGATTATGAAGAAAACAATCTCAGTGAATTATATCACCCATCCATCCAAACTTTCTTTTTGAATTCTTTTTCAATTAATGCAATTGACTCTGAGTGAAACTTATCAAATATTGAAGAAACAATTTCTATTGATATTTCGACCAAACCTGGCATTGTAGAAAATATTTATGTCGGTGTATCTTGTTCTCCATCAGAACTTGATTCATATTTCTCTCTTTTTCGTGAATTTCGTGACGTATTCGCTTCGTGTCACAAGGAAATGCTAGGCATAGATACTAGTATAGTTGAACATACTATTAATATGTATCCTGATGTCAAACCGGTGCGCCAACGGCTTCATCCTGTTCATCCGAAGAAAGCCACTGCCATCAAAGCAGAAGTTGAAAAAATTTTGCGTGCTGGTGTCATTTACCCTTTTCTGCTAACTGAGTGGGTTTCTAATATCATTCCAGTCATGAAAAAACAAGGAACCATTAGAGTGTGCATCGATTATCGGGATGTTAATCATGCTTGTCGAAAAGACAACTATCCTACTCCCTTTATCGACCAGATTATTGACGATTGTGCTGGATGTGAAATATTCTCTTTCATGGATGGATTTTCCTGCTACAATCAAATCAATATCCACCCAGATGACCAACATAAGATAGCATTCATCTGTCCCTAGGGCACATTCGCATATAGGAAACTTCCGTTTGGTTTAAAGAACATTGGGGCAACTTTTCAGAGAGCAATGGATTATGCTTTCAACGACATCAAGCACATTTTTCAACCATATCTAGATGATTTACCAGCGCATTCACGAAATCAGACTGATCACCTGATGCATTTGAGAGCCATTTTCTTACGCCACCGACACTACAAGATACGCCTCAATCCACATAAATGTGTGTTTTATTTTGGTTCTGGTTGATTGCTCGGATTCATAGTCTCAAAAGAAGGGATTTGAATAGACCCACTGAAGGTTCAAGCTATTATTGATTTGCCTGCACCATCAAACTTACTTCAGATACAGAAACTTCAAGGAAAAGCTAACTTCCTGAGAAGGTTCATTCCAAACTACGCCGAAATGGCTAAAGTATTTACTAGATTATTGAAAAAGGGGGTTCCCTTCCATTGGGACCAAGTTTCGCAAGCTTATTTTGATGATGTCAAGGACACTCTTGTCCGAGCATCATTAATGTATCCTCCAAATTATCAAAATTATTATCTCCTATATATCGTCGCGATTGAAACGACCATCGCTATGGTTTTGGTCCAAGTAGAAGATGGAATTGAACATCCAATCTATTATTTGAGTCATAATCTCAATGATACGGAAGTTAAGTACTCGTACATGGAAAAGATTGCCTTGGTAGCTATTCAAGTTGTACAAATATTTCACCATCATATCTTGCTCTGAAAAACAACAATAGTTTCAGATTGCAACCCCATGACTTATATCTTATCACGTCAATTACTGGGGGGAAAATATTCAAAATGGATTGTCATTTTGCAAGAATTTTATTTGGAATTCATCAAATCCAAGTCAAAGAAGTCTTTAGTTTTGGCTGAGCTTCTTTGTGACCTTCCCTCTGATAGTACTCCTACTACGTCGGAACCATCTATTCCAGACGAGTCTCTGTTTCTGATTGGATCATCTGATCCTTGGTATGGGGATTTCATCATTTATCTCCAAACCCAAAATTTTCGACCTAATACCTCTCGCTCTAATCAGCGACGTATTCGATACTAAGCCAAAGATTATCTGATCGTCGGCGATACACTTTATCGTCGTGGTGTCGATACCATTTTAAGGAGGTGCCTCACTCATGAGGAGGCCAAAAAAGTATTAAATTATTGTCATGCTGAGGCTTGTGGTGGACACTTATCTGGATATGCTACCACGCAGAAGATACTCCGCACCGATTATTTTTGGCCTACTATTTTTTGAGATTGCATCCTCGCAGTCAGAAGTTGTCATGCATGCCAGATTTTTTATCGTAAAATCTGCAAACCGCCAGCGCCAATGCATCCTGTTGTCTCTGCTGGGCCATTTACGAAATGGGGTATTGAATTCATGACTTGTAACCCTCCTTCGTCCTGGGGGCATGGTTATATTATTTTCGCAGTTGACTATTTTACCAAATGGGCCGAAGCGATGCCTACATTTAATAACACGGGACAAACCGCTACATTGTTTTTCTTCAACCATGTTATTGCACAATTTGGGGTCCCACAGGCTATAGTTACGGATCATGGGAAGCATTTTCGCAACCATATGATGTCTGAATTGACTACCAAGTTAGGATTTTCGCATGATAATTCTACTCCTTATTATCAACAATCAAATGGACAAGTTGAGGCTATTAAAAAAATTCTTAAACGAATGCTTCAACGAATGATAGGAGTCTATAAAATGAACTGGCACTTGATCCTGTACTCCGCCTTGTGGACGTATCGAACCTTGGTGAGAAATGCAACCGAATTTACTCCTTCTCAATTGTTGTATGGTCTAGAAGCTATCTTACCAATCCAATGTGAAATATCATCGTTAAAACTCGCGATAGACTTGTTACCTAACACCTCAGAAGAATAAGCACATCTCCTCAACCTCATCCATATTTATGAAACACGTCGTGAAGCCCAATTGGCCAACGAAGTTCATAAGAGATGTATAAAGGCGCAATACGACAAAAATGTCCAGCCTCGCATCTACTCAGAGGGCGACTTGGTCCTTCTTTACGACCAAGAAGCTGATGTAATAGGTACAGGGAAATTCGAGCCATTATGGCATGGCCCCTATATTTTCAAAAGATTTTTTGCTAAGGGTGCCTATGAGTTAGTTGATTACGATGGGATTCCATTGGCACAGCCTAGAAATGGGTTGTATTTGAAATGTTACTATGTTTAATCATGAGCGTAGTAATTTTTTGTATTATATTGTTTATATGTTGTTGATTTTCATTCACTATCTTAATTTATTTTCAAAGTTTTCTTGGCATTAGTAATCTGCTTTACATTTTATGGCAGATGTCTGAATCTTCGGAACCATTTGTTGGATATGCTGATGGTGCTAGTCGTAGTACGATAAATTATCCTCTGCAACATGGGCCATATTCACTCCGAACGGCGAGTTAGTGAGTTTTCAAGGTATTTGTATTGGTAGATCGATGAACAATATCATTGAGTATAGCGCGTTGATCAAACTTCTCTTTGATGCCATTTCATTTGGTATTAACCACATAATCGTAAGGTTAGACTTACGACTTGTGGTATTACAACTTACTAGTGTTTATACTGTTAGAAATCCAACACTTCTTAGATTATTCCTAAGAGTTCGACTTTCGGAAAAACATTTTAATTTGTTCAATATCAACACATTTCCATAAATTTGAACACTTTGACTGATTCATTAGCTAATCAAGTTTTAGACAAACATTTGCGACATAGGTAAAGAAAACATTCACATCATTGAATAGGATTGCACATTAAACATAGGAAAAACTCTGAAGTCATATAGATAGATAGTTATAGGTTCTTACAAAAAAAATTCCCAAGACACATTGGTCATCTGACCTCAAAATGTATGCAAAATGTCACAAGTAAACTAGTGGTGCTCACGGTAACATGCTATAGATCTAGCAATCTTACGGAGCAACTGCATCCAACAGTTAGGAACCCCAATTGTGTGTCACTGCAGTCGCATGGGAAGCTCTTTGATCCAGCAATCAGTAATCCCAAAGGTCAACCCCTCTATGTGCTGTTGAAGCTCAGCCAGAGTCTTAGCCACATCAAGGTCCTGAAGGACTGCTCTCCCGACAGTCCTCTCTGCTGGCGCATCTTCTTTGCGCTCCAGTTCCTCTACTGGTTGAACACGACCGATATCTGCATTACATCAAACATTTAGTTTAGTCCTGGAAAGAAATCAAAACAGAAAAACATTGTATAAACCTTAGAAAAATCAAAAAACATTGTCAAATCATTCTTACCTATTGCACTCCACTGAGCACCTTCTGGTAATACTAGATCTGGATCTCCTTGGAAGTCGATGCCTGTGTATGCATACTCATCGATGGCGACAATCTGTCGTCGAAACCAGACAAAGAATGTAGTAGAGAACACAACGGTCGATTGGCCTGCATGCCGACCCATGAGTTCTACCCATCTCTGCATTCGAGGATCTCTAGGACTAGATATATCCAATGTTACATGTTGTGGCTACATCAGTGGAATCCGTTCCAAAGCGAAGGAGATGACAATTGAACCATAATTGAAATTTTTCTTCCTTCCTCCCTTTGCTTTATTCAGTTGTTCCTTTATCTGAGATAGAACAGCTTCATAATAGTTGAAGACTGTTAGCTCTACGCACTCTAGTGCATACTGCATATACAATCTGTTCGCTACATGTAGTGTAACAGTGCCAGCAAGTTTAGAAATCAAGAAAAGGATGGTTCTCAAAGGAAAATCCCTGACATCTCAAATGTTTATTTTTCCATCTTTGCTAGGTTCTGCCCCTGGATAGAAATAGTGCATAACATAATCCCTCACTATCTCTCCTCCAACGGTAGACCCTGTGAGAGAAATGGGCAAACCTCTCCTCGACAAACCTATGAGAAAATACACATCCTCAACTATTATGGGTAACACTTTATTTTTTATGTGAAATGCCTCTATCGTCGGATCCCATGCTTGAACTAAGAACTCCAAGAGTTCTATATGTTGCCTCATTTGCAACAATTTGAAGTAATTAAGTAGTCCACAATATGTTAAGGCTCTTACAATACCCGGATCATTCAAGGAAATCATATCTTGTTCTTCATGTTCTCTTTCCCTTCATGTAATCTTCATTATAATCCAATGGAAACCTGAAATATAACCATAAGATCCATTAAATACCATTCATTGCAAAAAACTAGGTAAATTTTGAGCACAACATGAAAATCAAAAACTTGAATTGCGCCCAACACACTCCCTGGGTTGAGACAGTGTGTTGCGCATGCAAATACCCTTCACTGTACCTACTATGCAACACAAGTTTCGACATTCAGGGGTGCGTTGCCCTCATTTTAGGCAAAATTTACCCTAGGGGCCTTAAAACCCTAAAAAATTGCAAGGAATGGAAATGAAATGATTACTAAAAGGAAGAGGAGGTTTATAGTACTAACCTGGATCAAACAACAACGAAATTCGTCCACAGAAACGACCACAATCAATGATTGAAGTTCGGGGGCAAAATCAGGTTCAGAGCTCCAAAATGCAAATTTATCACTATGGAATGGTAAAAATGAATAGTGAAACTAATTTTTATAGTCATTTAATTGTTTGCAAATTAAATTTATTGCTATGAATATGGTTTTATTATGTTTTTATCATGAAACAGGTATTTTTAATCCCTTCGATGTTGTTCTGAACAGGAAATACAACTGATGAACAGATTAGTCGTGCAGATTTATTCAAAGAAAGACTTTACCAAAAAGTGTACCTTTTTTCCTTATTTTTCGAGCTTTGTTAAAAACGAAAAATTATTTGAAGCGCACTTTTATCTCTTTTTCGAGCTTCGATAAATGCGAAAAAGGAACCCCTGGAGTCTTCTTTAAACTCTTTTCAGACTCCGATAATGTGAAAAGATTGCCGCGCACTTGCCTTTTCGAGCTCGTTAAAGTAAATGAATTGATATCTACTCAGTATAAGTTTAATCCTTTTCTAGACTGAGATGGATTATTTAAGAAAAAGGAATACCTTGGTTAAACATGACCAAAGAGGTTCTTTCAGATATTATTTTACACTTTTTTGGATCTGAGAGACAAATTTACGAAAAAGTACTTTTGGAGTTCTCTTTCGTCTTTTTTTTCAAACTCTCTAAATATGAAAAAGGACCAGGCTATCACTGTCGTTAAGCTCGTTAAAACATAAAATAGTGACGGGCTTGTCGATCATGGAAAGAATCAAGTTTCATTCATCACTAGACTCGTTAAATTATTAAATAGCGATACTTTATTCGCTCGAAGGGTTGAATTATAGATCAAGAAAATGTTATCCTCCTCAAGCTTGTTAAAAAAAATAAAGAGTTACTGGTTAACAAATTACCGGGGAAAATTTGGGAAAAGTAAGCAAAGTTTCTTTTTGGTAGCAAGTCGCTCTTGAACATGACACTTCTTTCACTCCATGTCCGTGACTGTTTGGGTTGGGTAATCATCTTGACGGTTCATTCACACCTATAGTTCATCATACCTTCACTTCGGTTGTGGGTCAATGCTACCAACTCATCACAATGTCATCAATATGTTCCAGAAAAGTCATCCAGTGATTAAAAACTCATCCTTCTGCAATACTTGTAAACCTTCATTTTCATGACCGTCATCCCTTAAAATTGCTATATCAAGTCATACCCTTGTCTCTGAAATCAGTAACTCCTATTTTGCAATAAGGTGACTTCCTATCGACAACAAATCAATATCCAGGAAGTTCACTTAGAAACATCATATTCCAGTACCATGAGGCTTGTTACAACATCGACAACATCCTCGCTTCCGGACTTTTGACCGAAATATTTTGTTTGGCGTTCGATATCAAATCATCTATTCACGCCTTACGAAATGTACTACAATACCTTGAGGGCCATTGACATTAATGGTGGTTCTCTCGCGTTTGTTAACAACTCACATTATTGGCTTGTACTCAAATGATGTCTTTCCTTGTTCGACTACAAATCATATATTCACATGGCTAGACTTGTACCCAAATGATCGAGTGAATGAGATAAGAAAACCCCGAATCTAGTTTCAGCCATCTGGGCTGCGATTTCAGGATTTTTTTACACATCATCTATACGATGACCTTACATACAGATTATCATCCAAACATGGGCCTATATCTGTAGGCATGTCTGCATCTGGGCAACATTCCAATGTAGATGACTTTCTGAATTATGTACATGTTATTATATTGTTTATGTGTTGAATATGGGAATGCCTACCCTCAGCAATTATTATCAAAGAGGATATATCATGATGTAATGTATTGTAAGATTGATGCAAGGACCACTCTGCTTCGTTTCCAGACTCATCACAGTGTAAAGCATCTCAATCAAATGTTCTTATTATTTGGATCTCATGCTTTAGGGGGCAATTGTTATAGGTCAATTTGGGTACCATTCCCAATGACCTGGTTAACTGGACATCATCTCTAGGACCAATGATCAAGGGTCTATCATTCCCTATCATTTCAGTTGCTACATGCCCTAAGACAAGAAATAATACAAATCAAACAAGACTTTCACAAAGCAAAGGTTTCCATGGTTTGAAGCTTATTATATAGCATATGAGAGCTCACCAACGCAGGCTCTAAGGCTGCTCTGCAAAGCACTTCCTAACATTCACAGGTGTGTTGGTCAAATTGGGAGCGAAATTCTCATTGTTCAGGAATCTCCACTTGGCTAGTGCCTTCTAGAATATTTCACATGTGTCAAGCTTCGAATCTAAGTGTCCATTTGACATCTACATGACTGGAAACATGTCTTTCCTATTTTTGGAAAGTTATTGATTGCAAAACAACCTACAATTCATCTATAAATTGAGCACAGATCTAAGTGCTTGAAGAGGAAGAATTTGAGTAGAGAAAAGCTGGAGAATTTTCAATTGAGAGCTAGATTTTTTAACCTACTTCTGGAGAGATTTATACTATGATGAGGCTTGGGAACGTTATTGGAAGGTCACTTCAAATTAGCACTAGGTTTTAACCTCTCCTTCTATCATCAATAAAGAGTACTGCTTATTTTTCCCTATATGTATCCGTATTGACTTTAATTTTCTATATTGCAAGATCTTGGTTGATGTATATGGTTTATGCTTTACTGATTTAGCTAACTAGCTTGAATATATATCTATATTATTGCATCTTCTGATGTTTCAGTGTTCTTTCTTGCAGGAAGCATTCAGCTCACAAACCGCTTGAATTTGAAGCTGCAGTGGAAGTGACAGAAGGAGCCATTTGGAAGCGACTAAACAAGTAAGCCTCCAATCCTCTCTATGTATCTATTTAGGATAAATAGTCATACAGTCTTTCACCTGTTGTTCTAGACTAGCACCTGTCTAGAGAAGTGTGATTTATCTGTAATTCACAATTCTAGCCCAACACTCCATCTGACTTCTAAATCCTTTTTAAGCATGTTTGTTCTATTTCGAAGAAGCTCTGAAAGGTTAGGAATGAATCTCCTAAGGAAATTAATCTTTCCAATAAAATACTGAAGCTCTTTTATGTTTCTAGGGTGAATGGTTTTTAATATGGCTTCAATTCTACTGGGATCAATCCTAATACCATCCTTTGAAATAATATGACCAAGAAGCTTACCTTCCTCAAGGCCAAACAATTTTTTCTCAGGATTTAATGTGATACCAAACCTTCTGCACTTTTCAAACACTCTTCTTAGATGCATCAAACGTTCCTCATATGTCTTTGGATAGATAGTAATTTCATCAAGATAAATCACAATAAAATGGCCAATCTCATCAGCAAAGGCAATATTCATTTCCCTTTCAAATGTGGCCCCAACATTCATTAACCCAAAGGGCATCTTCACATATATGAAGGTTCCCCATGGATTAGTAAAATTTGTTTTATCCTGATCATCAGGATGTACTAGGACCTGGTTATAACCTGAGAAACCATATAACAAGGAAATCCTATTAGACCCTACTACCTTATGTAATATATGATCCATTTTTGGCAAAGGGTAGTTGTATTTTAGGGAGACCTTGTTAAGGTTTCTAAAATCAATACATAACCTTATTTCCCCAGTTTTCTTCCTAGTAGGCACTATATTAGACACCCATTTAGAGTATCTAAGAGGAACAATGATTTTAGCATCGTACATTTTTTTGACCTCTTTCTCAATCAAAGGCATCAAAACAAGATTTATTCTATGGAGCTTTTGTTTGAATGGTTTCTGATCCACCTTGAGTGTGATTTTGTGTTGTATGATACTAGTGTCATATGCTTTAAGATCCTAATAGCTCCAAGTAAAGACATCAGAAAGTCCTTTGAATAAAGCTATGTATTCTTTCTTTTTGATAGTAGGCAGTGATTTTGAAAGTCTTATCATTTTAGGATTATGTTCACTACATATATTACATTCTTCTACATCTGCCCCTGTGGGCTCTATTTTTGGTTTTTTTGCTACATCATTTAAATAAAAAATATATTCTAATGGAACTAGACCTATAGGAAAAATGTTATCTTTAAGCTGAAGTACTTCAAATTCTTCTTTTTCTGGATCAATTTCATGCAATTCTAATTTATGTACAACTTCATCTACATAAATATTTACATCAGATTCATCAAACTGTTCTTCTTCATTAGTATGTACAACTATATGATTTTCTACTTCACAATATAAATCTATGTTATTTTCCTCATACTCATCTTTGGACTGCAAAAAAATTTCAATATTTTTGTCATTTCCAACTACCTGCCAATACCTCATGTTATCTGGTACAGCTAGAGGGTGTTTAACCTCTACTTTATATTGTCTGTTGGGATGAGGCATTTTGCATGTACTAGCTAAAAAAGCCAGACCATTAGCAGGGACATTCTAATTTCTAGGTATAACAACAAGATCATATTCTATAAAATATTTAAGAAATCAAGCACAGCATTTCTGTATGCTCTCAATCTAGGATTTTTTTCAGCATACTCTCATTTAATCTATTTAATAATCAACTCAGAATCTCCATGAACATAAATTCTTTTAGCACCTAATTTCTTCAATAATTGCAAGCCTAAAAGAAGTGCTTCATATTCTGTTATATTATTGGTACATTGAAAATTTAGTTTATCTGAATGACCTTCTGCATGATTATTTCCTGGATTTGAGACCCACACACCCGCTCCTGACCCTGCTCTACTACAAGAACCATCAAAACTCATATTCCAAAAAGGTTCATTCAAAATTTTTTGTTGTACAATTTGTGTTTGATTTTCATGTGTTTCACAAATGTCATTTTCATCACCTGTGACCTGAATATTGATATCTCCATCATTGTAAATAATGAAGGAGTCTAAATCATAGTGAACAGAGTAAAGGGGGTAGTTATGTGGTTTCTCTTGAATACTTACCATATATTTCATTAAGGTTTCCCTATAGATTCTTCTCTGTTGACCAAACATTGGGATGGTTGCATAAGTCATATCCATTTGTAGGGTACCTTGTAATTTTTCTCCCCAAGAGCGTGACAATAGAATGTCGTAATTTGGGGGAATATTAACAACCACTATGTCCATTACTGGACTCTTAGCAAGGATTTGGGCTAAAGTGACACATAGACCCTTAATGAGACCTAAACATATTACTTTGCTTGAATCAAATGAATACAAATCTTTGTAAGGCCTTGTAATGTCAATACCAAGTTTCTCCATAAAATATTTTGGCATCAAATTGTGTGAAGCACCTAAATCTAACATACAATTTTGGATAATCTCGTCATGAACATTAATATTGAAATAAAATGGAGGGACTCCTCCTTCTTGTGGTTTACCATCTACCTCTAGAAAAAATAATAATTCAGGCTGATCATCATTCAAATTTACTGTATCATTGTTTTCCCTCATGTTCAGAGATTTCATAACTTGAGTTCTATACAAATTTTTATTCATTAACTCAGTCAAAGGGATAGGAATTTTCAACTTTTCCACTTCATTCTCAATATTGAATAATGATTGAAATTTATTTAAGTTCAGAAAGTCGGATTTATCAACAATTTATTTTGACACATGTTCTTTTTAGTGACTAGTGGTTGGAATATCTGTTTGAGTAGTTCTGGGTGTCCCTCAACAATATTTTTAGCGGGAATATAAACTATCTTTTTGCTAGAACTATCAACAGTTTTCACGGCAACATTTTCTGGAGTTTTTTTTGAAGTGGAGTCAGATTTTTTCTTGACAGGGTTTTTATTATTATTTTTGTTTGAAGCATCAAATGTTTTCTTACTCCTAAGATTATATTGTCTATGGAATTCCATGACAGCATTTTCAAATCCCTGCTTGTAGTCATCTGATTCCTTGGAATGAAGTTAAGTTTGGGATAATTGAAATAGCTCTTGTTCTTCCTAAGTAAGAAACACATTTCCATCATCATTTATACCCATTAGGTTTATCTGCTTGTCTTCTACTTCTTCTACTACTTATCCATCATCATCAGCATAATTCTCTTGAAAAGGAGGCCTAATTTTCTAATCAAGGCCCCTTTGTTCTCTTTGTTTGATCTGGGAAGGATTTCTCCTGGGATTTTGATTTCAGTTTTCAATGATTTGATGGATTGACCTTCCTTCCTTCTGGAGCTATCCCTCCTATCCAGCTAAAAAACTATCACTAGCCAGCCAACAAAAAATCGCACATTATAGAACAGGCTTAAGACTGCTAGGAGACGAGATTGAGTGCAACCTATGACCTGATCTTAGAAGCACTGGATTAGGTGGGGGTTGATCCCTTATCTTCTCGTAACCCTACAACGATTGGATGGATGGAGGGAAGGATGAGTGTTCCCTTACCCCACGAGCTCTGCAGGACAAGCTCCGCAGGACACCTCATGATACTGCTTCTCATTCTATATATGTGTCTCTTCACCACTTCTTCTGACTTAATGACCTAACTGAATGAGATCTCATAACCAACATTATTTATATACTGAGGTGCGGTTTGATTTTCCCTAGGAGAAGCCCTCTCATTTAAATTAATCCTTTCCATCATTATTTCTAGAGTTCTAACCAAATAATCAATTTTAGCATCAGCGAAAGAAGTAGAGGGTTCCTCTTTTATTGTTACTCTCATTTCATTTCTAATTCTAGCTCTATTTGCTAACATATTTTCTTCTACACTCACTGCATCCCTTTTCATTTCTTCTAGTGTTGATGAATTCCTTTCTGTAAGCTGGTAATACATGTCTTCCTCAAATCCATCTGGGAATTTGATTAAGGCCAAGCCTTGTCGTGGTTTAATGTTAGTAGGAATTTTGTTATATACACTATTAAATCTAGTGCAATAGTCCTGAACACTTTCCCTTGGTCCCCTCATGATGCTTTCATATACAGATAAAATCTGAAGAGGGTTCTTTTTAATTTCCCACCTAGTAAGGAATGTTTGATGAAATCCAGGTAGACCGCTAATGCTAGAAACAGGTAATGCTTTAAACCATTTTCTCACCTCTCCTCTGAGACTTTGTGAAAATAACCTAAGTTTTACACTCTCATCATCTACCTTCTGAAGATCAAAACAATTATTCATCCTATCTACATGTTGTTCGGCAGTCATAGGTCCAGTTCCATCAAATTTAGGGATTCTTGTTTGATAATCATGTGGCATGTTTTCTAAAGGAGCCTGAAGGACAAGAGGGGCGTATCTAGCTAACATTACAAGGATATGAGGATGAACAATACGAGGTGGTTGTTCGATGAAAGGTGGAGGTTGAATCAAAGGTAAAGGATGAGTTGAAAATTGAGGTTTTTGTGGAGATGAAGTTTGGATTGTAGTTGAGGATTGGGGAGAAGAAGAAATTCGAGTTGCTTGGTGATAAATTACTAGAGCATTTTTATAAACTGCAGAAGGGGTAGGACTTGCTAATCTAGGATGCACAGAATATGATGAGGTGGATGATTCTACATAAGAAGTCAGAGCAGAGAGTTCTACAGATTGCTGGACATAAGCTTCTTGAATAGAAAGGTCTAGACCTGAGATTAAACCCTACAATTTATCAAAGTCTTGGATAATTTTCAATTCTCCCCAGTATGGTCGCCACTATGTTATCATTATGTAATTTAAAATATTGGTAGAATAAACACAGAGGAAAACCTCAAAACCACTTTGGAAGCTGGGATCTAGCCCTGCCAGCTTCATAGAGGGCTCTCTCTTTATGATTTATGTAATATTCCAAAATAGGAAAAGCAGTAATATAGGACATAAGCATGGAAATAGCAGTGAAGATCAATGCATAAACATGAGAGCCCAATATGGAGCCACTTTATTCAGAAAATCAGCAGCAAATAAACATAATACATTGAGGCACAAATCATACAATAGCAGCAAAAAAGCCTCCAATGAATAAGCCCTCTCCAAGTGAGGTGCTGCTAATAGACAAAAATGTTGGAGAGCTGCTACAGCGTAGTCAGAATGAGCCTAGCCACAGTAGAAGATAATACAATGATATAAATATAATGATATATTCCTCACAATATACTATATATAAATATCTAGGCAATATATCAACCTTCCAATAGAACCCAAGAGGGTTTTCGGAAATACACCCAAAAATACAAATGGTGAACCAAAGCCCTAGGGCTGAAGATTCACTGCAAATAAATAGATGGAAAGATGTGGCTGATCTGATGCATCATAGAATGAAGCCTCATCCCAATAGACTCTTCAGGTGAAAGGCTACTCCCTATACTAGAAAACCATCTCCCCAAATGGTGTACTAAAACCACCCCTCCAACTCCTCCTTAAAACAATGCAGTCCAAGACTGAAACAGTGTTGTAGCGGCTAATGATAACTTGGTCTTGTGCCAAATTCTCCAATAAATCTCATTGGCCTTATTTTATAGCCTCCTAATGTAAGGAAACCTTCCTCCACTAAAAACTAGCTCTGAAATGACTCAAATGTACTCTCCACTGTTGCACCCTCCAACACAGCACAACTGTAATATTCCTATTTAGGAAAATCAACAATATAGGCACCAAAAATGAATTTTTCAGAAAATTATGCTATAAAATTCAAGAACATCCCATGGATCCATTATTTTATACATTATCGCAACCAAATATACAAGGATATTAGAAACAAATCATTATAGCTAAGTTAAACAGGCCTCCCAAGCCCAAAAAAGCCCAAAAACACTGCAACCCTATGACTAATGCAACACAGAAATTCTGAAGCAAGCAACAGTGCAGTTTAATGAGGTTTTATGCTACATAAATAGAGAAACAAATGGATCTACTGATATATTACTCAAGAGAGTTGAAAACTGAGATCTAGTCTCTTTTACACAATGTTAGTCATCAGTAATTTTTTCCTGGGTAGATGACTAAATGATTGCCCTAGATTTCTAGAAACAAAGTTCATGAACATTATAAGTTCTAGAAATCTCACTTCCTTCATCATCCTTACGATATTTTTTTATCACTATTTAACTATCCCATCATGTCAAGATCAGCTCACCCACCCCAGAAGACCCATCATGTGCTCATGTCACTCTTTTTTGTCTCTATTGTGTCACATTTGACCTTAATGCTCTGCTTTTGTTTTAGCCTAAAAACCCCTCTACTGCTACCTAAGGCCACCAAACAGCCATCTCTCCTACCTCTCCAGAAATGCATCAAGCATTGATGGTCTCAAAATTGTCTCTATAGGCTCTTTAGATAAATCAAGTACATTGGATTTTGGATCTTCAATACATCAGTCTATAAAAACTCTGTTTTACCCTAAAGATTCCAAATTCCAAGTTTTCAGTCAAAAACCAAGTCCAAGGAACATTCCACTAGGCCACCTAGGGTTTCACAGGTCATAGGGTGGATTTGGTATCCTAAAATCTCTGTTTTATCTATATAAGGAGACTGCTTTCAAAGAAGAAGAGGTAAGGTAATAGGGGGGAATCATCACAAGAAAACCATCTACAGCAAAGAGAAGGGCAGTAGGCCTGTGTTTAAAGAAAATCAAGGCTCTTGTAACTAATTGGAAAAACAATGTTACCAAAGCAGGAAGCCAGTACAATGACTAAAAGGACAGAAGTCACCTCAACTCCATCAAGTGCACATTGAAGATTTTTGGAAATAATAAATTATTTTTGAAAGGTTATAGAGAACTTAGAAGACAACACTGTTTACTTTTCTATAACAGCCCCAAAACCTAGGATTTTGGAAAGATGGAGAGAATAGGTCCAAAATAGATGATAAAGCCTCCTTATTAAGAGTAGAGGGAATTCAAAGGATATCCAAGGTTTTCTCTAGGGTTTGTCCAAGACAACATTGTTTCACGTACACCAAAGGAGAAATGGCAAAGAATATCAGTTTAAGGGGCTAACTTCCCAAATGCAGTCAAAGGTGTTAAAAGTAAACAAAAGAAGGCAAGCATAGGGTTAAGTATCAAAGAGAGGAAACAAGTTGAATCATGAGGTTACAGTTCATAAAATGAGGTATCAAACTCTAAAAAGGCACTAAGAGACCAAAGGAAAATGAAATATAGGCACCTGCATAAAATCAGAAGTGGCTAAGTGAAACCCATGGCACAATATGATTTGTTTGAAAATTTTGGCAAAATATACATGTTACTGCCTAAAAATAAGAAGAAAGGTAAGGAGACATTCTTCAGGTCACTAGCAATCAAAAAATGCCAAAAGGGATAAAAGACAGTGTTTCAGTTTATCAACAGCATTCCTAAAACAGCTTGAATAAGTGCCCACTTTTTCAAAGGTAAAAAGGATGAAATAGGCCTCTACATCCCCTCAGCTATCCATCATCACAAGAGAAGAAAAAATTCCTTGATAAAGCTTTCAAAATCTGGCAAAAGATAAAGTTATTAGTCGAATGAAAAAAAGGGGTTGAAAACATAGTAAAGTGGGTTTCTAACTTTTATTTATTTCTCTCAAAGAGTATAAAGGTGTTTTTTTTTCCACTTCAAATTCATTTTAGCCCTTGGAATAGAGGAAAAATTCTTAAGGAAGAAGAACAGAGGTTTTTGGTCATTTTTGGTCAAGTTTTCCAGGCGTTGTGAAAATAGAAGGAGCTACACAAAAAAAAAAGTGGTGCTATGAAAATAGGCTTTTATCCCATTTAAATTTACAGGGCATTGCGCAAATAACCCCCAGCGCTGCGCAAATGCAGGCCCGACTCACCCAGGACACACAGGCCCCACACTTCACCCGACACTTCTGCACAAATCACCCGGGCGCTACGCAAACTGACTTCCTGACTCGCCCAGAGGACGTGCAGACGGTGCCTATCTCAACCGGCATTGTGCTAACTACGTGCATACCCTGCCAACGCTGCACAAACAGCCTAACCCAACAGCACGAGCAGAGGCATTATGCAAATGCCAGAACATTGCAAAAGTCAAAAACCCTTGTCCTTATGCAAAATTTCATCCTCTGAGGTGCCTCTAAGGTTGAAGAAGGTCCAAGAAATTGGTAAGTGGTATACTCTCCTAATCTCCAAGCAATTTTTCAAATCAATTTTGGTTTTTATTGGTTTTTTAAGCTAAAAACCCTAGGTCATGCACACAAAGGAGCCCATGCTCAAAGCCTTCTTGCAATCAGTTTAATGTCATATAAGGGTGGGTGAGTTAAGGTGTCTACAAACACAGTTGAGAAGGTCACAGTTGAGAAGGTCCTCCCTAAAGCTCCAAAGCCACTAAAACCCTAAAAACCCTAACCTCCATACCCCTCATTCCCCAATTTGACTTCATCATCATTTTCACCTTGTTTTCACCAAAACCTAAGTTTTCAAACCACCTCTCCCATCACTATGTCAGGAGCTGAAAACAACAGTGGTAGTGAAGGTGGTCAAATTCCCTTAAGACCAAAGCATAAGGGAGGGAAAGTGAATAGGTTGGAACCTCAAATAACTGTGGCCATCACCTCCTCTCCTAGGATCCTGTCATGCTTCCAGAATACAAGATGTTTTCAGTTTTCTGAGAAGGTCAAACAGGTGAAGAGCCATCCTGAGCTTACAATTCTCCTTATTCTAAACTTGCACAACAAACACTCAAACCTTGCAGGAGTGGATTTTGAGATTTTAGCAAGTGCCATCTTTGAGGCTACAGGTATCCCATCTATGGGTGAAAAGTGGTTTAAAAATGGCAAGTTACACAAATATTTCTTTGATCCCTTCATCAAAACAAGGTATAGAGGACACATCAAAACATTTTTCCCTTTCTCACACCTCAAGCACAGATATGCCTCCTTGATGTTGATTATCATGAAGTACTTCACCTGTGATGGGAGGTACTCCAGGCTCTATACCTATCATATCAAACTCCTCATGCAGTTCACAGGGGTTAAAATGCTAAATTTGCCTTACAATCTCTATAGGAGCATGGAGAAAATGTCTTCTATTGTCCGGAGGAGGAATCCCACACAAAAAATGTATAGCTTATTCCACCATTCCTTGATCAAAATGGTGGTCTTACATCAGTTGGAGTAGCATGGTATACCCTGGGATGTTTTCATAAACCATGAAGCCTTTAAAAACCCACACCCTCCTCATCAATCAAATTTTCCTTCCTCATCTACACAAGTTCCCTCATCATAGGAAAAACTCCCTTCCTTTCCTTCTCTTGGTGCATCAGGTGAATCAGGAAGTGGCAAAGAAGAATCACATGAAGATTGGGGTGAAGGTGAAGAAATCAGTGAGGCAAACACAGAGATTCATGAGGAAGAGCAGGAGGGAAATGAAGAAGATGATGAGGGAAAAGGACGCAACAGTAGTGAAGACAAAGAAAGTGAAAAATTAGAAGGAGGTAGTGATGGTAATAATACCAATGATTCAACTCAAAATGAAGAAATTGATAATGCAAATGATGAACAAAGTAATGATCAAGGTGAAATTGATGAAGGTCATGATGAGGCAGAGTACATGCACACAAATGATGAATATGAGAATGAGCCAGTAGCTAGTGAGCAAGAGGTAGAGGACATGGAAGCTGATGGAGGGAATAATGATGAGAAGCAAAGCAGTGAGCATGGCCATGATGAACAAAATGCTAACAGTCAAGAAGAGGAAATCAGTGAGGCAGGAAGAGAATTTGATGAAGGAGACAATGATAAATAAAATTTCACTGATAGGACAGTCAGTGAGGAAAAGGACAGCAAAAGAGATAGTCATGACATTCATGACAACCGTCATGACTGTCATGACATTAATCAGTCTCCTGATGACAAAGAGAATGAAAGCAACAGTGCAGAAAATGATGAATAAGAGAACACTAATGATGAACAAGGTCAAAGTGACGCAAGTGTAGAGGCTGATGATAAATTTAAAGACCAAAGTGACAGTATAGAAGGAAGTAAGGGAGCTAATGATGACGATTATGCTGAAGGTTTGGAAAGTAGTGATCAAATGGAGCATGAGATCACTGATGGATACCATAGTGAAAATGAAATAACTGGTGACAACACCAAGGGTCACAGCCATGATGAAAGCACTTTCAAAACTACCATTACACCTCTTCCATGCACATATCAAAGGGGGTCAATACAAGTGTTTGCTACCTCCAAAAGGCAAGGGACCTTGTCACTTGCACCAATTCCAAGGCTTGATAAGGGTAAAGAAAAAATGGACAAGGTTAGGAGAAGTAAGAGAGGCAAGAAAACTACTCAAGAGCCTCAATTTATTGACCTAGACAATTACACTGAAGATAATGAGATGGCCACTAGATTGTTACTCCAAAGCAAGGATTCTCAAATCAAGGAATGGGAGAGGGATTTTGGTATGGCCCAATACATCATTTAGTATTATAAGAATGAGCACAAACACTTCAAGAAGATAAAAATAGGATTGGCCCTCCCGAAGAAGATGACAAAGTATTATGCCAAAAAGCACAAGCTTGTTTGTGCCAAACTGAAGGAAACCCTCCATGAGGCCCAAACCCTAAAGGAGGAAAAAGAGCATGACAGCCTTGAAGTTTTGGTTGAGGCTTCTCAGCATTTTTCTAAAAACACTTAAGGAAGGTCTCCACCAAATTTGAGAGAATTTGGAGCAAATTTTGTTTTTTGAGATTTTCGAGCCTCATTTGGGCAGCGCCACTGGCGCTATGCAAACACATGGAGCATCACCAAGAGGAGAACTTGAAATTTTTAGATTTCTCTCCACCTGCACATCATTCTCACCAAATTTCAGAAGATTTGGAATAGGTTTGACCCCTCAAAAGGTCAAAAAACCTCACTTTTTCACCTTTCTGCCACTGTTTTGGGCCTGGCACTATGCAAATGACAATCTGGATATTTTTAAATTTTTGACTAGGCTACAAGATCTGGATTAGTAAAATACAAGTATTGATGGAAATTAGACTCATCAGGATTTCCAACAAGCCATCACGGAGCCAAATGCGACATTGGGAATGGGTCCAAAACTTGATCACAAAAGACCCTATTTTCTGTTGGAAGTGGCACTGCGCAAATGGGTTTTGTAGTGTGTTTTGGACCAAAAGTCAACAAAACACACTCATTTATTGCAAAATGATATTTTTGAGTTTTTTGAGGCAAAACACTCTAGATTTAGGTGCAAATAGTTATTATGGCATTTATTTCTTAGGATATTATGCGCCTTGGGCCTTGCATGGTCTCTTGCCCATAAATGACATTTATGGATGAATTTGACATTTTCCTACCTTATTTAGGGTTTTTTTCCTCTCTTGCTAAGATAAATAGAGCATGAGGGCTTCATTGTAAATGTTTCCTTTTGATGAACTTGGAGAGCAATACTTAGTTTTTATGAGCTTGGAGAAGAAATTGGTTTTGCGAAGTTGATGAATGGCTTGCTTGGATTGATGATGGAGAGGCTTGTTTGCAGGATTCCTAAGCTTGGTTAATGGTGATGTCTTCTTAATTTGTTTATTTTTTCTTGTTATAATTATGTTTCAATCTTCTTAGTTTCTATAGAACAAAAAAATATAGGTTGAGAAATGCTCCTTGAAGCACCTTAGTCCTCATGTTTGCTATGGCCTTGATGTTTTCCTCTGCTGGGTGTGTTTTAGGAATTCTTAACTTCTCCTCAAGCCTCTTTATGCTTATTTGTTTCGTTATGGATTAATATGTTAGTTAAAAAATATGATTCATGGTAAGCCCTGCTTATTTGAGACTGCCTAAACTCTGTCTTGGAACCTTTCTTTGAAGTATTGCTTGCTAGGTTAAGTCAAAGAGGTCTTGTTCTGATCTTGTCCTTGTCCATGCCTATTAGCTTGCCTTAGAGTTCTTTATAGCTTGATCAAAAATGTTTAGGAGTTCCCTCTTTTTTTGATTAAATTTATTGTTCTATTTACTAAAGTTAGAAGCTCTTATGCTTTCTATGTTTCACTGGAATGTTTAACTTGGATATTTATTGGTTTAAAGTATTATCATTGAGTAAATGGTTTGCCCTAGCTCATGCTTAGTATCTTGTGCTATTCATGTTTAAGACCTCCTTGTTCATAGGTAAATGGCAAAGGATACTTCACTGCCCTTTTCCCTACCTTGTTTTTCTCAAACTTGATGTCCACCCCACCTCACACATTACCTTAAGGATCTATTAACCTTGCTAGATTAGCCCTGCAACACACTCTGATTCATCATTGAGACACTCATGAAATTCATTGACTCCATATCCCAATGATTCAAACACCTCTCACTCCACCTATTCCACTTAACCATCTTACCCAACCGAAACAATCAACAAACCCTACACTTAACAGCTAGCCTAAAATAAACCATATAAAGAAAACAAGAACACATCCTTTGCATCTAATAGAGAGATCCCTCTCTGAGTCTAGGAAAGCTAGGTCCTAGAAATCCAAATACTGGTTCCATGTTTCCCTGTCATTTGGTATACCAATATTCCAAATCACGGGACCCCAACACACAATTCCAAGATAACCCGGCAAGGGTTTCTTGATAGGCATGAGATACAAAAGTATATACTGTAGATCTGTGGCTAAATCACGCTGTCTGACTGAAGCTCTACATAAATAGGGTTTAAAATACAAAGAAATGGTTGTAGCTCCTCCTTACTACCTCTACAGGTGAAAAGTTGGTCCTTTTACTAGGAAACTAGCCCACAATCAAGGGTTTTGACCCTTCCACTACAACACCATGAAAAATAACGTTATTCCTCAAGGAGACTACATTGTGGCTGTAGGTGACTACTTGGCCCAATGTAGAATGATGGAAATGAAGCCTAGAATACTCCTCTCAGGTTTCTTCAACAAGTCCTCCAAGGAAGAGGGGAATTCCCACATGAGAATACCCTTGTACTAAACAGTACAACAAACCCAGCTAAATAGCTTAAGCATGCAATAAGTCATAAGACTGAAACATAAAAATTATTCTGAATGCCCCTCATGGCTGCCATCCCTTCCCTTATATTCTTGGTGAGCTTATTCACCTTGGCCCCACTCATTTATGAGGTTACTTCCATGCAAGGACTCCTCCTCCAAAACTACGCTATCTCCACTAGCTCCACTCTCTCATTTACAGCACTGTTTGATTTGGTCAACCTTGACTTAGTCTCCATGCATTGTCTCCTTTCACACCTAAGGTGGCTTTATTTTGACTATCTAAACTGATATTCATTCATACTGGAAGTGATTTATTCCTACTAAAGAGTCTTTAAGGGTCTCCTTACCCCCTTATTCATCCAACAAGAAAGAAAAATGAGATTTTGATATTCCAATTAGCTGCAAGCTAATTTAGGAATATTACAACAACCCTCTGCAAAAACTGCATTGTAGAAGAAATATGGAGCTTGGCCTGATGCCAAAATGTGGAAATTTAGTCCAATTACTTTTGTTGAGTGGGCACTTGAAGTCCCCCGAGGATGAAGGTGGGATTCCCGCTCGAGAACACCTTTGTTCTAAACAGCACGGTAGTCTCCACTAAATAGCTGAAGAGAGCTACAAGTCATACAGACCATAAAAAAAAAAGTAATCAAAACATCCATTATATTGCTTCCATCCCCTTCCTTATATGCTTGGTGAGCTTCCTCACCTTGGGCCCCACTCATTAAAGCCACTACTTCCATGCATGGAGTCTCCCTCCAAAACTGTATTGTCCCTCAATGAATGCCACTCCTTCCATACTAGCGTTGTTTGATTTGGTCAAAGTTGACCCAGTCTACATGTTACAGTGCCTTTTCACACACAAGGGTGATTAATCAAGCCACTAAAATTATCTCCATTCACATTAGGAGTGATTGTATTCCTACTAAGGAGATTTATGGGTCTCCATACCCTCTTATTCTTCTAACTAAGAAGAAAAAAAAACTTTAATATTCCAACTAACTTAAAACTAATTGGGAATATTACATTCCTCCCCTCCCAAATGTTGCTTTTCCTTAAGCAACTATAAAGGTGAGTGCTGCAACTCTTATCCTCCTTCCTTGGTGACACCCCCATGTGATAAGCTCTCCTCATGAACCAAGTGTCTCCCAATCAATCCCTCCATGAAATGCTCCTCCCAAGTACTCATGAGATGCCAATGACTCACGTCATAAGGAAAAAAAAGATCCAATGTAGCAATCATGGTTTGCCCAATGTTCCCCTTGAAACATGAAGCATAAGAAATATGGAGAATCTCACTCCAAATGGGCACATTCAATCCTTGCACTCTTCCTCCAATCATGCCCACAATAAGGATGAGGACATCTTCAATGTATGGGATCATAACCAAGGATACATAAGCTACCATTTGTAATACTGGAGGAGGATCATAGTCCCACATGTGGAACCAGCAGTATGTCTCCTGACTGCCTCAGAACATGATTTAATAAGTGGTTCCCCCACCACTTGTTTGCTTCCATATTCTTCTCACATGCTTTGAGAAGGTGAGTAATGTTTGGTGCCAATGGAATACACCTTGAATGATATGTCATCTCCCTAAATCCTCCTAGGGAGTGGCCATGCTAAACATTGTTTATGGCCCCAAGCTGACCAAGAAGTTTATAAGGAAGAGTGCCACCACTTGGAGAAATGTCATGCACATGTATGGTAAAGGAATGCAAATATTCATCAATTAAATCATTATGCATAAAAACATGGTCCTTACCATATAATTTGATCACACTAATGGATTGGATCATAGATATATCCCCTCTCATTCCCAAAGAGGAAAGAGGTGGTTGTGATAACTCCATCAAAGAGTTATGTCTCCCCTCAATCTCCAAATGATCCATGCATCCTCTAATATGCTGATGTATCTCCTCTTCAAAGCCTTCCCAATTGAATCCCTCCATGATGGTGTGGTATGCTCTCATGGAATAAGTGTGGCTGAAGATAAAATATTCATGTGCTACATGTAGTAACTTATCCTTGATCTTGGATGCTCTAGATAAGAAGATCCTACTATGATAGTAGATGACCCCATCTCTTACTGAATATCCCTCATCTAATAGTTGTTCATCAATTATCATGCAAGTAAAAATATCCTTGGAGTAATCCACCAACAGTTGGTATTTCTAATAAGGATCTCTCCTCCATAGTGACAATGATGATGATTTATCATGTAAAGCATGTGTCATGTGGCTGCCCCCTTATTTGAAATATCCTATTCCAAAGTCACATAATGGGATGTTGTTATCCTGGTGGTGGTGGATCCTCTCCTGCTATCCCAGTGTTTTGACCTCCTTCTTCCTCATCATTAGAAAATACCTCTATATAGTGTGCCTTCCCTGCTACACATCTATGTCCGGGTGCCCATGATTCTTGGCATGTGTAGCAAAGCTTCCTTCTCTTCAAGTCTCTTCGGACATCATCACTAAGAGATACTTTGTTTTGACTCTCCTTAGAGGGATGAGCCTTCTCATATTTTCCCATTGATGGAAAAGTGGGTTTTTTCTGAAATGGTGCCTTTTCTCTTGGCAAGGCATCTTGTAGATCTCTAGCCCTTTCAATGGCATATTGAAGGGTAGTGGGTTTGGTAGCTTTAACCAACCCATGTATAGGTTCTACTAGCCCATCAATAAACATATAGACCCTCCTTGCTACAGATAAATCAGGAATCATAACAGAAAGTTTTAGAAATTCAGAAATATAAGTTTATGGATTACCTGATTGTTTGAGCTTGGCTAGCCCAATTAAAGGTGCCTCTGGGTCTCTTCGATCAAACCTCTCCACCAACCTCCTTGTGAAATCTGAATATGCAATCACATTGGCATGACCCAATGTAGAAAGTCCATGAAACCACCAATCATGTGCTTCACCCTCAAGGTGCAGCGCTACTATTTTGATGGCCTCCATCTCCAGTACTTGGTTCAGTTGGAAGTAGATGTCTATCTTTTCTACCCAAGATTTTGCAGTGCATTTTGATGACCCGTCAAAAGTGGGTAAGAAAAATATGCCCGTAGTCTGGTGAAGATCATGATTTTGTATGAATCATCCACCTCTATTGTGATGTCGAGGTCTCCTATTGTCCTTGATCTAACAGAACTCTTGAAAGATCAAATGGTCCTTGAAACTCTGAGATTGAGACTCATACTCAAGAAAGTAGTCTTCAAGAGTTTCTTATTCTTGAAACCCTCCATTTTCCACTACTAAAAATGTAGGCATTTTAGAGCGTTAGGAATCCTACTGCTTCACTGGTTGATCACTCCAGTGATGAGAAATGTTGGAGCCCTCTCCATGTAGAAACCCTTTAGGGGATTCTTTGTGTCTATCGATCCTCATCTCCTTTATTTATCTTACAATGTCTTGCATAGTTCGAAGAAGAATCTTAGGGAACTCCTTTTCATCCTCCTCTCTTGATATGGGACTTTTTCCCTTGTCTTCTTTATTATCTGTATAATCATATCTTTGGTTTCTTCTTTCGAGATACCTCTTCTCTCTATCTGTGAGAGGATCTCCTTCTTCTGATAACATATTGGCTTAAGATGCATAGGCTGAGCCAAGATTATGCTCTGATAACACTGTAATATTCCAAAATAGGAAAATCAATAATATAGGACATAAGCATGGAAATAAAAGTGAAGATCAATGCACAAACATGAGAGACCAATATGGAGCCACTTCATTTAGCAAATCAGCATCAAATAAACATAATACATTGAGGCACAAATCATACAATAGTAGCAAACAAGCCTCCAATGAATAAACCCTCTTCAAGTGAGGTGCTGCTAATAGACAAAAATGTCAGAGAGCTTCTACAGCACAATCATAATGAGCCTAGATACAGCAGAAGATAATAAAATGATATAAAGCTAATGATATATGCCTCACAAGATACTATACATAAATATCTAGGCAATATATCAACCTCCCAATAGAACCCAAGAGGGTTTCCGGAAATACACCCAAAAATACAAATGGTGAACCAAAGCCCTAGGGTTGAAGATTCACTGAAAATAATGTTGGAATCATGATTATCATTATACCAAAACCTGCAGGCGGTTAGTCCATGTCGCGAAACACATGGGGAGCATTGAACCCAATGTCCAAAAATCTCCCCCCCAACGCAAACTGGGTGAGTTTCAAACTCGAGACCTGTCGCTCTGATTCCACTTGCTGGAATCACGATTGTTGTTATACCAAAAACTGTAGGCTTTAGTATCCACTACAATTTCCAGAGTTAGGATCCACAAGAGGTGGTTAGTCCATGTCGCGAAACACACAGGGAGCGTTGAACCCAATGTCCAAAAATTATGTGTAGGTTTTAACCCTGTAAAGAAATTATCTGCAAACGAATCTTAAAGACATAAAATAAACAATAGCGAGAGCATAAAACATAAAATAGATATACACAGATATTTTCCCCTAGATCCCAAATCGGGACTACTAGCTTGATTTTTCATTATATTTCTTTTAGTGTTACAACACATATATATACATGTCAAAGTATACATAAACCCCAATCCATTAACCCTGGATTAGAAAATAACCGTAGTTCCCTTGATTGTATCTACAAAATACCAGGGGCTGAAAACCATCATGCCCCAAAACCATGTGCAAACCCGTGCTCAAAACCATGGGTGGGTCCACCCACGGAAAAAATAGGGTCCAAAAAAATTTCTCGAGCCGTTTCCCCGGACTCCAAATAGGGGGGTTGCCGCCCCCCTGTGACCCCCCTACTGCACCCGGTGCAACATACAAGGGGGGCCTTTCACCCCCCCCCCCTATACCCCCCCCATGCGTAATCATGGAAAGAATATAACACATACCCAACATTATCCCACTTGTTGTTTTCTTTCTGCAGGGGGCCATAGGAGAGCCTATTCATTATCCCAGCTCTGCAATACCCATTATTTCTCTACACCAAGAGAACTTATGAGTGCTCAAAAACTTTCTCAATGCATCTGCAAAATTCTTCAAAGTGTCCACCTTTACCAGCAACACCCTTTTATCCTCAACCATATCTCTCACAAAGTGATATTGAACATCAATGTGCTTTGTCTTTGAATGATAAGCAGGGTTCTTAGCCAAGAAAATTGCACTTTGGCTATCACAGTCTATCCGTATAGCCCACTGTACCAACCCCATACTTGAACACAATCTCTACAACCAAAATTCTTCCTTGCTTGCATGAGTGGTTGCCATGTATTCTACCTCTATAGTTGAAAGAGCCACTACAAACTATCTTTTACTCATCCAACTGACTTCACCTCCAAATAGGCTAAACACATACCCACTGGTAGATCTTCTTTGGCCCAGATCTCTAGCCCAGTTTGCATCAAAAAAAACATGGATGTCCAAAACTCTGTCCAATCATGGTCTTCCCTGGTAGCACAATCCCTGATCACTAATTGCATGCAAATATCTGAAAACCGGCTTCACTGTTGTCTAATGCTCCTTCCCTAGTTTTGACATAAACCTGCTCAATAGTCCCACTGCATGTGTAATGTCTGGTCTAGTATAGAACATTACATACATCAGTCTACCCACTGCACTTGCATATGGAACACGAGACATATCCTCCTCTTCTTCTTGTGTCTTTGGACATTGTTCAACAGATAGCTTTACACCTACAGGAATAGGAACCTTCACTGGTTTACTATCCTGCATATTGAACCTCTGTAATATTGTCTCGACATACTTCCTCTAGTTTAACCAAAGCTTCCTCTTTTCCCAATCTCTCTTAATTTCCATGCCCAAAATATAGTTTGCAACACCAAGATCCTTCACGTCGAATTTGGAGAACAATTGGGTCTTCAAATCTGGGCAATTTCTTTGTCATTTCCATTCAGCAACATATCATCCACATACAAGACCAAATAAATAACATGGTCACCAATTAATTTAAAATATACACAATGATCCTCTTTGCTTCTGGTGGATCCAAGTCCCCGTATATAGGTATAAAATTTCTGATACCACATCCTTGGTGACTGTTTTAACCCACTTTTTTAACCTACATACAAGTTCTTTCTTACCCTTCACCATAAAGCCTTCAACTTGCTTCATGTAGATCTCCTCTTCCAGATCCCCGTGAATATTGGTGTCCTCACATCCATCTGTTCTACCTCAAAATCAAAGGCAGTAGCAACAGATAAAAATAATCTAATAGAAGTAACCTTGGCAACATGAGAAAAAATATCACCAAAATCAATTCCCGACACCTAGGAATAACCTTTTGCTACCAATCGAGCTTTGTATTTCTCCACCTTGCCTTCTACATTCATCTTCTTCTTAAACACCCATTTTCTCCTGATGGGCTTCCTTCTAGCCGGCAACTCCACCAAATCCCATGCCTCATTTTTATGCAAGGATGCCATATCATCAACCATGGCCTTCTTCTAGATTTTTCCATCCTTTGGATCTACTGCCTCCCTGACAGTTCTAGGATCATCATCAGTTATAGTTAAAGAAAAATTTGAACAGAAAGCAGATGGACTATACCTTTCTGGTTGTCTTCTTTCCCGAACTAATCTTCTCACAGTTGGAGTTTGTGGC
This sequence comes from Pinus albicaulis, assembly GCA_034641835.2. Taxonomy (NCBI): domain Eukaryota; kingdom Viridiplantae; phylum Streptophyta; class Pinopsida; order Pinales; family Pinaceae; genus Pinus; species Pinus albicaulis. The sequence continues at coordinate 1,367,035,929 of CM076582.1, read as the reverse complement.
TCTTCCTCTTCTGAATCTTCTTCTATTGTAGATTCTGATTCATCCTCCTTTAGCTCAAACTCTATCTTGTTAGGTTCCTTTGGTAGGAATTCATGTTTAAAAACTTTCACCTCTCTAAAAACCACATCTTGGTTGTACACAACCTTCCTTGTTTTTGGGTTCCAAAGCTTGTAACTTTTTAAACCATCCTTATACCCAATAAAGATGCACCTTTCAGATTTATTATCCAACTTGGTCCTTTTTTACAAATGCATCACATCCAAATACCCTCAGATGTGAAAGAGAGGGTTTCTTACCAGTCCATACCTCATGTGGAGTCTTATCCTCCAATGCTGATGAAGGTGATATGTTAACCAGGTAACATGTAGTTTCCACTGCTTTTGCCCAAACATCTTTTCCTAACACAGTACCACTAAGCATGCTTCTTGCCTTTTCCATCAACGTTCTATTCATTCTTTATGCAAATCCGTTTTTCTGAGGTGTGTATGGATTAATCTTCTGTCGTGCTATACCACACTTCTTACAGAACTCTTCAAAACCTTCTTATAGAACTCTCTGCCATTATCTGTCCTCAACACCTTTATCTTCTTCTTTGTCTGTTTTTCCACCAGAGCCTTAAATTCTTTAAATCTATCAAAGACTTCAGATTTCTTCCTCAAGAAATATATCCATGTATTCCATGAGAAGTCATCTATGAATGAAACATAGTACACAGACTTACCCAGTGATGGAACTGACACAGGTCCAAACACATCACTATGCACAAGCTCTAATATCTTGTTCGCCCTCTTATAACCAGAAGGAAAACTCACCCGATTCTACTTCCCATATACACAATGCTCACAGAAATCAAAATCCAAAGAGCAATTAGACGTACATTCTACCATACCATTTCCATGTAATATCCGAAGGCTTGTCTCTCCAATATCTCCAAGCCTTTGATGCCATAGCATGGTCTTTTCTCCAGACACCGCTAGGCTTTCCACTCCACTTTCACGAACCACATAATTGTTGCACCCATCAATAACAGTGCTTCCCTAAAGCTTGTGCAGAGTTCCAATCCGAACTCCCTACATTAATACCAGTGCTCCCCGAACCATCTTACATGTATCTTTCTCGAACATTGTTTTTACACCTGCATCATCCATCTTGCTTACAGAAATCAGATTTCTGGCCAATGCAGGAATGTGCAGAACGCCAGGAAGTGTTCTAGTCCTTCCACCTTGTAGATTCAGCTTGACTTTTCCACGTCCGACGATTTTGACCTTCCCATCATCCCCTAAGAAGAAATCACTGCCATCATATTTCTCATACTCGCAGAACCACTCCCTATGGCAAGTGAAGTGAAAGGATGCACTTGAGTCAATCAACCGTGACTCATGATCTACATGTGTATTTGAAGAAGAAGCCAAATACACATCCCCACCTTCATCCAAGGTGGTTTCTGCCTCTAGAGAAGGAGAATCATCAGATCCCTTTCCTTTCTCAGGAGCTTTAGATCTGTATTCCTTTTTGTAGTGCCCTTCCTTTCCGCATTTCTAGCACACCTTTACAAACTTTCCTGGAGATTTAGATCTCCCTCTAGATTTAGATCTCCCACTCAAAACCTTATTCTTGTTTCTATTCTATGACCTTCCTTGTATAGATAAGGCATCTCCATTATGGCCCTCCATATTTCTCCTCTCATTTCCTCCGACCTATTGCAATAACCAGACTGTCCCACGAATTTGGTAGAGAACACAACAAACTGATGCACTTATCTTCATCTGAGATTTTAATATCAACAGACAAAAACTGACTTACCATAGTATTGAAGGCATTCATATGCTTTATCACCGAGTCTCCATCCTTCATCCTTAGGCTATACATCTTTTTCTGTAGGATCAGTTTATTCACCAGAGACTTAGATTGGTACAAAGTCCCTAGCTTGTCCCACAAAGTCTTTGTCGTAGCTTCCCCAAATACATTCAACAATATTTAACCTAAGACACACAACAATATTGTGCTCTTACCTTCCGATCCAACTTCTTCTAGTCTTCATCTGAAATTTTCATTGGTTTAGTACCCGGATCTACCACGATCCACTGATCTTTATCCACCAGCAGATCCTCCATCTTGAGCTTCCACAACTCAAAACTCTAACCAATAAATTTCTCGATCTCTATCTTTCCACTGCTCTCCATCTTCTTTCACTACAAGAATCGATCCTGCAGATCTCCCACCGAACAGGGTCTACCATAGGCCCGAGAAAAAAACCCCTCAGCAGCAAAGGCGTCCCCTTGAAGCCGAAACAGCTCTGATACCATATGTAGGTTTTAACCCTATACATAAATTATCTACAAATGAACCTTAAAGACAAAAATAAACAATAGCGAGAGCATAAAACATAAAACATATATACACAAATATTTTCCCCTGGATCCCAAATCGGCACTACCAGCTTGATTTTTCATTATATTCCTTTTAGTGCTACAACACATATATATACATGTTGAAGCATACATAAACCCCAATCCATTAACCCTGGATTAGGACATAACCATAGTTCCCTTGACTGGATCTGCAGAATACCAGGGACCAAAAACCATCATGCCCCAAAACCATGTGCAAACCCATGCGCAAAACCATGGACCGGTCTGCCCACCGAAAAAATAGGGTCCAAAAACATTTTCTCGGGATGCTACCCCAGACCATAAAAAGGGGGGGTTTCCACCCCCCCTGTGACTCCCCTGTTTCGCCCGACGCAACATACAGGACAGGCTTACCCCCCCCCCCCACCCCGGCGCGTGCAACTAATCGTGGAAAGAATGTAACACATAGCCAATAAATAAATAGTTGGAAATATGTGGTTGATCTGATGTAGCATAGAATGAAGCCTCCTCCCAATAGACTCTCCAAGTGAAAGGCTAATCCCATCAATGGAAAACCATCTCCCCAAATTGTGTACTGAAAACACCGCTGCAACTCCTCCCTAAAATAACGCATTCCAAGACTGAAACTGCACTGTAGGGGCTAATGATATCTTGGCTTGGTGCCAAATTTTGCAATAAAGCTTAAGGGCCTTCTTTGCTGGCATCCCAATGGAAGGAAACCTTTCTCCACTGAAAACTAGCTCTGAAGTGACCCAAATGTACTCTCCACTGTTGCACCCTACAACACAGCACAACCCTCTGCAGAAACTGCACTGTAGAAGAAATATGGAGCTTGGCCTGATGCCGGAATGTGGAAATGTATTCCAATTAATTCTCCTAAGTGAGTACTTGAAGTCCCTTGAGGATTAAGGTGGGATACCCACTCAGGAACAGCCTTGTGATAAACAACACTGTAGTCTCCTCTAAACAGCTGAAGAGAGCGACAAGTCATAAAGACCATACAAAAAATAATAATCAAAACATGCCTTTTATGGCTGCTATCCCCTTCCTTATATGCTTGGTCAGCTTCCTCACCTTGGGCCCCACTCATTAAAGCCACTACTTCCATGCATGTAGTCTCCCTCCAAAACTGTGATGTCCCTCAATGAATGCCACTCCTTCCATACCAGCGCAGTTTGATTTGGTAAAAGTTGACCCAATCTACATGTTCCAACTCCTTTTCACACACAAGGGTGCTTAATCAAGCCACTAAAATGATATCCATTCACATTAGGAGTCATTTTATTGCTACTAAGGAGATTTATGGGTCTCCATACCCTCTTATTCTTCTAACTAAGAAGCAAAAACAAAACTGTAATATTCCAACTCGCTTAAAGCTAATTGGGAATATTACGATTTAACTTTGTTTTGAATAGATATTAGGCTAGTTATGACTGTACTTGATTGTTTGTTTGATTTTTATCGATTTGGTTGATTAAATATTTATATTCCCATTGGAAAATGGAGTCAAAATATAAAAATGGATATTGCATCAATTTTTAAAGTAGTTATAACAGGGCAAGTTAGGTTGTATTCACTGGATTCTTTTAGATTTTTAAATGAATAATGGATATGACATAAAAGCGAATTTCAGTTAATACTAAAAAGAAATTAAGTATTTTTCAATCTAACTTCAATGGAAAAAATTTAAATTGTAAAAGCAACCAGAATAAGGTGTTTTAAATAACATGTCATATTCATCACACTTTATGTTTTACAATTAAGAATTTATGATACACAGAGAAAAGGAAAAACAAAGGAAAACACAGAAATAGTAGAAACACTTCACTAGGAATTACACCACATGAATCCTGAAAGAAGTCTTTGTATTATTGATGCTCTATAAAAACTTAGAATTTACAATTGGACAGTAGGAAAAATATGTTCATAAATCAACCTAGAATACTTCGAATAATGAAGTATTTATACTAAAATGTTACAAAACTGATTACAATCAATGTTGTCTCAATAGAAGGTGTATTATTAGCCTAAATTGAACAATAAACTCTAATTGTGACAAAATATAGGCTTGATGGAGGTGATCTGGCATGTTGACACTGTTTTTAAGGAATCAGTTGCTGAGTAGGCTTATTTGTGGGTTGCGTTGGCTGTAGTGTTGCCTGATGTGTTGTCCTATGTGCTAGCTGCAACTGACTGTTCTTTTTTACTTTTCACTATTTAAGCTCACTTAACTTATCCCATTGATCTTCATCTGAGATAGTTAACTTAATGACCTTTATGTTGATTTCATCCACTTCGGTATACTTAGAAAATGTAGGTTTTACCACAAAGATGTGTTTTACCTCATGCTGGATGAAAAGGTCATGACTTAATGCCTCCTAGAATTCTTTCCATGTCATGATGCCTTTAATATTTTAAAATTTAGCCGTATCTCTAGCAATATCATTCAGCTTCTTCACATAATCCTGTTTTTTCATCAGCTTATCATTTATTACAAACAGAGAAGGAAGACCCCTCTGAGTTAAGGGTTCTATCCTACTGAAGAATCTATTTACAGCTATTTCTAAGCTGTGACATTTTTCTTCCAGCTGTACTATCAAATTCTTCTTTGTAAGAACCTTCTTTACCTCTAAAATTCTCTTTGTCCTATCAACAAATTCTAAGTCATCCAACTCATATTTTTTCTTGGAGTTTAAGAACTTGATGATATTTTTGGCAGTAGTTGGCATGTCTCCAAGCTCCTCCTCGATGGTTTTGATGGCATCATTGATTTTCTCTATCAAATCCTTCCATTCAAATATAATCTAGATGTAGGACCAGATTTCATTAATCGACTCAATGACATCTATCCAAATTATCTCTTTGACTTGGCCCAAGCTATTTCCAATAGATGACTCTCTATCTCAGTCTTCTGCAACCTTTCTATCATCTTTTGTGCTCTATGTGCTTCAGTTGTATGTGAATTGTTCACTTATGGACTCCTGATCAAGAAATAGTTTAACTTGATCATGAGGTTTCTTAATCTCTTCTGTCTGGATTGACATATTCTGCACTGCCTTTGTTAGTTGTTCTGCTCCATCTGTTGTACTTTTTGTAGAAGGTTTGGTTTTCGGAATGGTTGTAAGGGGTACAACCTCCAAAGGGATCAATGAAAGCTTAGAAGCCTACTCTTTTTCTTTTATCATCTTCTCCATTTATGATTCTATCTATCTCAACTGATCATTCTGCTCCATGATGAGCTTCATCATGTCTAACTTCTGAGATTTTGTTTCTTCAATTTCCTTAGTCAAAGGGTCCTCTGTAGCTAGTAGTTTCGGCTATTTCCTTAGTGTTTCTATTTCAACATGTTTCTTCTTTATTACCTCTTCTGCAGCTTTGATGTTGGAAGGATCATATCCAACTCTTACCACTAAGTCTTCCAAATACTTAATTCTTGAATTGTTGGCCATAGAATATATTTTCTCCATCTTGAGTTGTGATTGGATGTTGACTAAGGAAACCTTCAATTTGGACAAACTCATAGCAGTATTAGTGAGTGTAGATGAAATAATTTCACCTGTTTTCTTGTGGATCTCCATTTTATCAATGGGATGGATGTATTTAATGTCAAATTCAAATGCAGACTTCTTTTAGTTTACTGATGTCTTGGGCTGTGCAATTTGTTCCTAAAGAAAGGCCATCTTCATTTTTCCTTTCTCAGAGTCAAAGGTTGACAACATTCTACTATGAGAACTGGAAGTCTACTTCCAGAATTGATTATAAGTGTTGGTCTTCAAAACTTCATTCTTTAACTTAATTTCCTTGAATGTGTCAAATATAGTCTTCTATTTTTATCCTATGGCAACTGTACTCATCTGAATGACTTGTTGATGATCCTATGAAATTGTAGAAGTGGTAGGAGAGAGTGTAGTTTGTCCACCAACTTGTGAAGAAGTAGGAGTCTCTTTGGTGATTATGATGACTTCCTGCTCTGAATATTTTCTTGGGTTCACTTTCGGATTGAGCTTGGTCCTCTTCCTGTACATGATTTTGAATTATTTTCTAGAATTTTCAGTCACAAAAGGTGACTCTTCTTCCCTCATCCTTTTTCCTACTTTCTCCTATGGAACAGTAGTCTTTGATGTTGAAGGGGAGACCAACTGCTCCTTAGCCTCTTGCAGAGTGCTTTCAATCCACTCTAATTGGTTCATATACCCCTCTATTTATGGCATGTGTGTATGGATGTAAGGTGTAGATTTGTTTTATACCCTTAGCTTGGAGATGGTACCTAATTTATCGTAGGAACATGTGAAACTGAAGCTGAATTGAACTTCCTTTAACAATTTGTCTGCTTCCTCCCCTGTTGTCCTATTGTTGCAAATGAAAGGTATTATTTTTATTTTAATTATGAATTGTGATTTCTTCTTTACAAGCACAAAACGGACTTCAGCGGCATTGAGCATTTTCCTGATGTATTCTAGAGAAAAAAATCCTCATTGGGAGGAATTTTGGGAGCTTATATGGGGCAAGCTCACATCCATAGATCCTCAATTCTGTGTAATTCCGGTATAGGTACCAATCTCCTATTTTTGTTTGGTCTAATAGTTGCAAAATCTTCCTGATATATTCACTAGTTCTTGGCTTAGATGTGATTCTTAGAAGACTGATTGCTAGATGTAGAAATAGTTCAATGAAATGTTTGTATGAACACTCTTTTTGTTCTTTAATTGCCATTATAATCTAGAAAATGACAGACTGTTGATTTCCATCGTCATCCAGTTTCTGCATTGCAAACGTGAATCTATCTCCCTAAAAATACAAAAGCATATATACTAAGAGAGAGGCATATTTAAACGCATCTTCAGTTTGGAATCTGGAAAACTGGTCATGGATGGGATATGTTATAAATTGGCTAAAATTGAATAAGATGGAAGGATTATAATCTGCAAAGAAAATGGAAAGGAATCCTATAATTGCCTCATCTACCCATTGATCTGAGTAATATCCAAGGAGGTAGGAGATAACTATGATAATTTTCTTGGCTCTATCAGGGAAAATGGAGGATAAGTAGAGAGTATTTTTCTTGGGTGATTAGGTATCTTCAGCCAGAAAAAGCTCAAGGGTTTTAGCCCTTTTTGCAAATTCCAGTTTCTAATACAGTTCACTAAGTGCTTCCTGTGAGAAATGGGTTGCACTTTCTATGACAGGGGCCTGCATCATTTGTTCTATGGATTGGGCAGTTATGGTAAATAAAATCTCTCATGTAGGAGCAATTATAGCTCTCTAGTCTGGTACATAACGAGCTTGACACATTCTGATGAATTCAGGGGCACTTTGGGTATGGAGAAAAATGTAATGGGGTAAATTAGACTCCCACAATCCAATATCATCATACTTGTCAATGTACTTGTCCTCTAGCCATCAGTACATTTCAAAAAACTCGAATTCACATAGGGTTTCATGGATTTTATAATATTTTTCTGCAAAAGGTATGTGATCAAGGTCAACAGGGGGATGGAGCAATGGATTTACATGCGCATGGTTGGATCTAGTTTTATGGTAAATGAGGGTTTCTGAGAAAAATATGGATGGCGGGACTATGTAAAACTCTGGAACTGGGGAACAAAATGTAGCAGTTGCAGAGAAAGCTTTGATAATGATCAGATTACATGTTCTGGCATTCTGTAAACCTACTAAAAATATGCACTGAGTAAAAAGAAATACACATTAAAGGTTTATAATCTTATTAAGCATGGATTTATACACAGATTGATGAATTTTTTGTTCAATGTGGCGCGGATCTGTTGGATTAACGGTCAGTGTGAATTAAATTCATCAACGGTTTCTTTTCTGTGGGAAGGAATTTAATTGGCAATGGTAATGGTCGAGGTGACATGATATGGCAGGCACTCAATGGGAGAAATAGTGGTTTTTGTTATGGCATAGAAACAAATTTTCGGAGGCGGTTTGAAGCGGTAAGCTATTTGAGTGGCAGGGTTCGAAATGATGGGAAGGTGCCATGTTAGCGTGGGCCCAAAAATCAAAACAATTTTTTTCAAACCCCCCCACCCTCCCCCAACGATAAAGATCGGATGGAGAGGGGGGGCAAAAAGGGATAATGTTCGTCGAATCGTGGGCAAAAGATCAGATGAGTGGACAGATGGTGGTACGTTAACGTGAAGCGATGAGATTTTTTTTCGGGTAGCAGGGGGTTCAATAAAGGTAAAAACTTTGGATATGTGGCTATATACCAAGTTTTTGTTTTCATGTGCCCAACCATTTAGTCTTAGGATAAAAAAATTTACCCTTTTCCTTTTCATGTGCATGAAATAACTTTGAAGTTTCAAACTTAGGATAAATATTTTAGTGCTTTCAGAGCTCCAATATAACTTCTACCTACCCTTTCATTTCATTTCTTTTTCTAAGCTAACATTTTTTCATATTCTTTCCTTAGGGTGCATTTAAGCTAGCAAACCACATAACATTTTTTTTTGTAAAAATCTAACCTACTCTATCACTTATTTCTCCTATTGATTCAGTTTAAATAGTTGAATCAATCTCATTTTCTACCTAACTATTGATTTGCCAAGATTAAATTGTTTGACAAATCTTTTATTCACTATCCTAATTAACATGAAATTCACAATTGTTCAATCATGATTAAGCTGTGAGATTAGAACAAAATCTATTCATTGTGGAATTTTAAGACAAGCTGCACACAATCTTATTGGATTTTGACATAAAGGAAACTAATTTAAGAGTAGTGGCATTTAAATTTGTAGCACTTTCAGTATTATTTCTATTTTTATTTTGTGGGGTTTTTATTCTCTTTTATTATTTTTCTTCATATTAATTTTCTTTTTGGCATACCCTCTTTTTATTTTCTTTTATATATACTATTTTTTGGAAATCATTTGCCTATTGAAAATTATTTACAATGTAAAATTATGAATATGAAATACTTAATCACCTTGAAATCCTATAAAACATAGGACCCTAACACTTCCACCAAATATCAAGATTACCTTTGAGGTTGAAGGTGGCCACACTTGCATTCATAATTTTACAGTAATTATGAACCTAAAAAAAATTCTTCGTCGCAAGCAACCATTCCTCCGCTTCTTTTACTTTCTTCATCTCTCTATACAATATAGGAGGATTTTCCTTCCTAAATTTTTCAGCATGAAATATCTTTCTCATTCTTTGTTTATGGTCTCTTCTAGTAGTGGCACTAGACATCTCTCATGGTTGAGTATCCTCCTTACAAGAGTATTCAGTGGATTTCCTCTTCTTGTTGTTTCCTCACTTGGTTGTATATGCTTCTTCCTAGATCCAATTCCTTATGCACCATCTATCTTCAATTCCTACCCTCCAAGTCTTGAAGGAATTTCCTTGTCTTTGTCCCTTCCTATATGGCTAGCACTTAGATCATGTTCTCTTTTCTATTTTAAATTAGACGGTCTCTGTAGTATTGTTGCATTCAATTCATCCTACTTTTCTTGATCCCTGAGAATCCTCTCATTATCCTCCTTGTAACTCCTCAACTCAACCCTTATACTTCTAAGGGTGCTCATTAAGTTAGGGGAGTCTTCCCCCTTCCTCTTTTCAATTGATTTTCTCTTCTTACTAAGGTTGAAATTTGTCAGTGTTGGGTTTCTCCATTATGGACCTCATTACTTTACCCTTTTGTTGTTCCTTGGTGTCCTCTTATGTGTTTTCATACACATGTAACTATTATCCAATCATTAATATCAGTAAACATATTATTATCATCGTGGTAATCCTTCCATGAGCACATGGTTGGGAGGCTATCTAAAACATCAAGTTTCAAGTTAGTACATTTGTTAAAATAACTAAACATATTAAAATCATTATTGAAATGAGCATTCAATCCATGAATCAAATGATATAAGTAACACAAACAAAATTCACATTCAGCTAGTACACTATGTGGCATGCCCTTTAATTATTTCTTGTAGGCCCACTTTCATTATTCCTGAGCCCATTCAATTCCAAGTATTGAACCATGCTTTAATACCACTTTATAATGCTCCCTCCCATGACCTTGGACTTCCCAAGCTGAATGGGAGGTGTTACTTCTTAATTAACCTGACCTCCATAGTCCTATCATAGAAATTGAGTCATCAAATTTCTCCTTTTCCAATGTTATTAGAAGTAAATTTGGTTAACGCCATTGCACTCAACTTATTGAGATATTTCCAACAATATATTTTTTTATCAAAATCCATTACTTGGTTTGAAATTTATGTCCATTTCAATTTTTGTCATTAAAACCCTACTACATATGCAATTCCCTACCACATGGAACCCACATGACATCCATGTGGTTCCTACATGGCACCTGCCATTTATAATTAACATTAAAATTGTATTTATGTTTATCTAGGGTCGAGAGTCCAGGCGCAATACAACGATTGCACACACCATTATCATCGGATCCTCAGACTAGTCTAGGACTGGTCCCACATCTAGGCCTCTGGATTGGCCCAAGGTCACGTGAATCTCGGAGGCTCCGAACCTCTGGACCTCTAGATCTATTCATGATTCAACCAAATTTCATGTTATACTATATAGTTTAATTATATACATGGGCCCTCCCCTGATCATTATATTATATGTATAATTTTATTCCAACTCGTTCCCACCCCATACTAATCCAAGTTTGGTCCTAGTCATTTTTGTCATGCTATAGTTAATATACAATATATGATTTTATGTTATACACACAAAGCTAGCCCGAAAACAACCATGACATGTTATCTTCCTTAAAACCTTGAATATCTCTCAAGGTTTTATGCAACCCTTTCTGGGATTTGACAGGTGTTCTTTGAGAGCCTAGTCTTTACCAAAACATTCTTAAACATAGGAAATTTATTTCTCATGTTAAAAAATACATATTTAAGTGACAACAACAATGATTATACATAATCATAGAAACATGATCTTTCATTTTACTTAGGCATTTACACATCCAATCATCGCAAACAATACCATGTGAGCTCAACCACAACAATAGCAGCCCTTGTTGGTATATCAGTGCAAACATGACTTTACTTATACTGCTCCATGAGTAAGGAAAAATAATATCCTACAAGCTCCATAATCACATAATATGCATACTCAAAAATTTAAACAACAACTTCTTAAACCCAAATAATCAAGAAAGTCATAGAATTACTAAGAGCATATAAGCTATGTAGGGATCTTGAAGTCCCCCATAACATGAGAATAACATCCATATATATCATGAATATACATTCCTCATCATCAATGCATGATATATAACAACAAAATTAAACATTCACATTACATTAACATGTAAAGTGACATAAGTAAGCAAATTATATTTCAGTTGTATGACTCACAATTGAGGGAGGGACTTCAAGTCTCCAACCAACCATAGGTTAAATGCATTTATATTTTTTCTTATAGTCAACCCTGCCCTCGCCTCAAGTGAGATTCAAAGTCTAAGGATGTAATAGCTCACAAGTGCTCTCACCAACAAGCAGTCAAAAACTGGTAAGAAGCAGTGTCCATTTCTCAGATGATTTCTTAACGACCTCCAGTTGTAACACCACAATGACTCTTTTTTTGCTAAAGCATCAATCCCAAGGTTAATAGATGACTCAAAGAGTTTCAACCTAGTTTTAGAAGAATTACTATATATGTATATAAATAAAACGGGATTCTCGGCTAATTAGTATTGAAGGAGTAAAGAGTACACCTTTAAGGGATTTTTAAACATACTATGCTAGTTTCTAGGTGGTTTCTCAACCCCAAGGAAAGCCACTCATGAGCTAATATAAAATTTCAACAATTCCTAGGCGTCTCAACTTGTCAAGTAGTTTTTCAAGCAAACTAGCTTCCCTGGTGGTTTCTCAGCCCCAAGGAAAACCACTACTCAAGTATTTATTAGCTCTCCTAGCAAGCTTTTATTTGGTTTCTTAGCCCTAGTTAGCACTTGAGTGCCACAACTCCATTGAACTCTCTCTGGAAAATAAATGCATAGGCACATTCATAAGCTTGATCAAACACAAGGAATACCATCCCAAACAATGCACACACTACAATAGTTATTTTTCCTAGACATATTTGCATATGCTTGAATTATTCCTCTTCACTCTCCTTTTCTAACAAGCTCTTCTCTTGCTCCACTTAATCTCTTCACTATTCACTCTTATATCATAATGTGAATGCTCCTCAAATACCTCTATATATCCCCCATTGTCACCCTTTTTCCTCACATCCTTTTCTGACGTGTTAACCACTCCTACAAGATTTGCAGGGATAGGTACTTCAAGGCTCGTCCTCCACTCAAGAAGCCCATTCCCTCACTTTAATGTTTGCATAAAAATTTCATAACTTGAACAAGGATATGGGTGGTGAAATAAATGTAATAGATTGGGTTTACAATAAACTCTTCCCCCTAATTCCTTTGAATCCACGTCCACGACTCTCAGCCATTCAACATTATAATTTCATATTATTTACATGAATTTACAATTCATAATAATATTTACAAGAGGGATTAGAAAAGAGGTTTTTATAATCATCTTCTATAGAAGCTTGAGCCTTAGTGTGTTTTCTCTTGGACTTGATATGGGTGAAGACTTATTTATCCATAGGTGGGCCTTGAAATTGTTGTGATGCAACAATGTGAAGGGGGCATTCTTTGAAGAGATGGTCATATTTGTTGAAACATGTGTAGTGGAAGGGAATGTGTTCACATCGTCCAGTAGTTGTTTCCAAAGTTCGTCTCTGAAGTAGAGGTCTATAGACGCTAGAAGAGGTTGAAATATATCTATATAAACACATATCCACACAAAAGATGTATATCTTCCCCTTTGGTGACTTCCAAGGATATAACAAAATGAGTAAGGGTATTTCCAATAAATTCTATGGTTTCTTTCTTTCATAATTTTCTTGGGAGAGAGTATAATCATATCCAAAATGGGGCCATCGTAAATATTTCTTGTCTAGGTATAAATGTTCAATCGAAAACTAGAGGTATAGTATTGTAAAATTGAAGAAATATAGACCCCTTTCAAAATCCCTATTATGATTTTCCCAGTTAGTGATGATCATTGTGAAGAACCCTTTAGCCCTCAATTCCATATCTATTTGTCCTTGAGGCTTCCATTTGTTATTTATCCAGGTTATGAGTGCAAGTTCTGTGGGCCAAAATCCAAAAAAAAAAAATCTCAATCAAGGCATGTTCTTACATGTATTGAATATATTGCTCTATTGTGCAGGATTTGATTTCAAATTTAGGGTCTTTGGTTGCCTTTGGCAGACAATTGCCCGATCTCCTAACTTTTCATGCTACACCTATCGATGAATCTACTAAATTCATAAAGGGAATGCTTATTATTAGCGAGTTAATTTTTGAAGGCTTGCTTATCCCCATCTCCAATTAAGTCATTCCTAGCTTGGCATTACTAGAGGCTATGTTGCGGTAAGAGAATGAAAAATTGTTTCCACTAGCCTTAAGCGTGTGCTAAAACCTATAATAAATCCAAGCTCCATAAATTTTCAAAAACCTTTAACCTCAAAATAGACGTAATTTTACATAATACTATATCCACATGATTCATATTACCCAACATATCACTTTAAATTTACCACCTTACTTTAATTTTCTTAATAAGTAATAATTCAAAATTCACTTTAAATTTGTCAATCCTACCTACTCTAATATTCTTAATAATTTATAATATTCCTAATAATTAATAAATTATAGTTTGATATTATAATAATTACATTGAAGGTGTTCTCTTTGCTGGCTTTAGCTGGGTAAATATTCGTCGTTCCTTTCAACTAGAATCTGACACGTACACGTGGAACCTGTAGCCCGAAGTCAAATAACCCGTGAAGGACTTTGCAGAAAATTCTGCCAACTCAAGTTATCATATGGTACAGTTCCTCAAAATTGCGTCGTCCCTTCCAACTCAAGTCTGACACGTACACGCGGAACCTGTATCATTAGCCCTGGCCTCTACCTAACGCCTCTGTAGCGTCGCGGCTCTGCCTGACTCCTAGCTACAACACGCCTCTCTGTGCCTGTGTCCTAGGTCTCGCCCTCAAACCAGCGCCCTTCCACAGAGCCAGAGCAGTAGCAACAACCAGGTCTTCATGTTCTAGATTGTTAGAGGTTATTGTTAAGGGCTCTGAATTTTCTTTGGGGTAAGATTCACTAAGATTTCATGATTCAGCAGCGTTTTTCTTTTGGTAATATTCATTGAAATTTCATCATTCAGCTTGTGCCTTGTGAGGGTTCTATTTTTTTTGTTATAACTTCATTTACACAACGTTTCCCTTGCTTTCACAAGGCAGATAACAGAGTATTATAGGTAAATATATCAGGTTCACAGCGTTGTTTTCCCATTTCGTCTAGGAATGAAAATGCAAACTTGTGCTCATTCATTTCACAAATAGCCTTCATTACAATATTGTAAGTTTGCAGATTTGTTGATATACAAAGCTATCTATATCTTATAGAAATTATGAACCAATTTAGGTTTTCTAGATTCAACAACGGCAATGAGTAGGGCATTAAAGGACTTGACATTTGGTGAAATGTTTAGGTTTTTCATTTGATAGAAGGCGCTTATGGCATGTTGAGGCATTCCGGCAACACCATAGGACAACTATTGCACTGCGACTTTTTCCTTCAAATCAATCAACAAGAATCTTCCCACTCTTGTTATTTTCAACTTTCTCAATGACATTAGAAGCATCTTCAAAAAACAGACTAATGTTTGCATTATCAGTATCATATATCGAAAAAAAATTGTACTCAAAGAGTTCTGGATATTGTGCTTCTGATTGACCAAGCTCATTTGGGTAGAGGAACAAGATGTGAGTAATTCCAAGATATTGCAATGTGTTGAGAGATCTTGCAGTCAAAGCTCCACCAACAAACAAATAATTTGTAACAAAGGAGGGGCGCTATGTGTTTGTAGTCTAAGAGATTAAAGCCACCCTTTCAAGAAGGTGCTCGAGCCTTACCTTTAACTCGTAAGTGTCCACAACAGTATGGTATCTCCACCCTCAAAAAAGCCCGTGTTAAAACCATTTTCTTGACAAAAATTAACTGCTTCTGCTCTAAGAGACTCATTCCATACTTTCGATTCCTTACTTATTTCACCATCCACCTTTGCATTATTATTGAAGTCCTTCAAATTTAAAGTAAGGTGCATGCTGTGAAGAGGATCCCCATTACCCCTAGATTGTCTTCCATGGGAGTTGTCTCGGGTCATTGGTGACATTGTTTCTGGTGAGCTGTCTTTAAAAGGAGATTTCAATGATGGTTTTCCTGAGAGATCTTTAGGACTAGAACCCCTGTTCAATGAAGCATCTTCAGTTTCTGTACTATCTTTAGGAGTGATACATTCTTTATAAGTTTTTATAAGCTGGTGACTGTCAAATACTTTGAAATGATGGAGTTGAACAGGACTCAACAGCCCCAAAATCTTCCTTATCTTCATCACCAGGTGGGATTTTGCTATAATTGACACAAATTTTCTCAGTAACGCGTCCAACTTCTGGTGAAATTTTAGTAAGAAAACATGTAAGCTTTGCATTTCCCTCAAATTACCACAAAAACCAGCTCGGAACTCCTGAACAAATTTTACTTGGTCAACACTCTCCAAAGAACAAGAATCTAAATTTCCTGCAGTTTCACCTAAATTTTGAGAGCCAAGTCTCTCCCCAGATATTTCATAAAGAAAATTTGACGAAAATTTAGTACTATTTAGAAGAAGCTCCACCATCTTTGGATATTGCAATTGATCAGAGGACATTTTTCTAGCAGCAGGCCGGCATGGAACTCCAGAATCAATTAACACAACATAAAATTCATTGATATCATTTTTCAATGCCCCGCACTCTAATTTTGCATGAATATCCCCGGAAAAACCACACCAAGCAGATGTGTTAGAATTGTGAGAAACAAGACCTACTTTATCAAAACCAGACCTGCTGTCCACTGAGTTAAATCTCCTTTCTCTATGATAAACTGCAATTCCTTTGTTTATTTGAGGTAAAAATTCAGATTTCTCATGTAATGACATCACATAAATGGAAGTTTTTTTGTGAATAAAATATTTTCTGGATTCCCATGCCATCTAAGATGACGACAAGGCAGACAGTCTTCAATTTGGATAACTAAATCTAGAACCAACAGCTTACCAAGAGCTGACGCAGTATTTTGAGAAGCTTCTTGAGTATTAAATGCAAATGAACTGTCCAACCATGGGCAAACATGTACAGTAATATCCCAAAATTGGGAATTTCTACAACAATAAGAATATCTTAAGATATTCTAAAGTCGGAGCCACAGTAATATGTAAACACAACATGGAGTAGCAGTGATAAGATCATACCAAGATGTATGAGAACCATAAATCCATTTTATTGTATATATCAACAGCAAATAAGTACAATACACATCAGATAATCAAGGCAAACAAGCCTCCCATGAATAAACATGTGAATAGTGAAACACTGCTGCATAGAAATAAAAAACATCATAGATCTGCATATATATCGTTGATACAAACATGGGAGAGAATATCTAAACTCCAAAATTCTATTTCAAGTCAATCCTGGGAGGATTGGCTAGAATATGAAAAACTGCAGAAATGTCAGAGTTGCAGGGTAGCGGCTGCAACTCAAGAACTGGATCTAGATGGAGATGACTGAATATGATGTCCAATATTAAATAGAACTCATCCAATGGATCTTCTTAAGTTAAAATTTTATCCTAACACTGAATATCTCACCCTCCAAACAATCTGCAAAACCCCCACTGCAAATGCTCACTGGAAATAACGCAATCACTGAAGAATAATGCGCTGTAGGGGCAAGGGAATGAGTTGGCCCAATGCCAAGATCTGAAATTAGCTCTAAAACCTTCCTCGCTAGCCTTCTAAAGGAATGGAAGCTCCCTCCTCTGAAAAACAGCTCCGGAGATGGTGTTGTGGGACCTCCACTGCAACACCCTACAACACAACGTTATACTTGAGCAGAAATAATGTTGTAGCTGAAGGAGGTGGCTTGGCCTTGAGCCTGAATGTGGAGAATGAAGCGAGATAGGAGATCCTTGTGCTAAACAGCACTGCAACTCTGCTAAATAGCAGGAGACTACACAAGAGTCTAAACAAACCATAAAATCAATAATACATAACATGAGAAACAATGGTTGCCTTGCCCTCCTTTTAAACAAGTGAGTACTCTCTCCACACGGGTCCCACTCCTTAGGGTTTCCTCCACCAAGAAAGCTTCCTCCCATTCACACTGTGTTGTATCTCCAATTGGTCTCCACCTCTTATCCCAGCATTGTTAACTTGGTCAAACTTGACCTTGTCCTCATGCAAATGTCCTCTTTCATACTTGAGGGTATGAAATCCAGCTCTTCTGAATATCCCTTTTCATATTATAAGGGATTTTATTCATTCTTCTGCAATGTATGGGCCTCCTTACCCATTTAGTTACCTCCTAGGTGTAAGCAGAAAAATTTAATATTCCATTTAGCTATGTGCTAAAGTGGGAATATTACAGTCCTCCCCTCCCAAATGTTGCTTGTCCTCAAGCAAAGGCAAAGATAAAACTAAGGGGCCTCCTTGAGGCATGAGTTATGATATGAGTTGGGATCTACCATCCCCATATGAAGCTCCCATCCCCAAGCAATCATCCATACAAAGTGAGTTACCTCCCAACATGGCAACTCCTGAAAATGCTCCTCCACCTTTAGCTCTGGCAATGTAGGTGGGCTGAAAATATGATCTTGTTAGACAAAATAGTCTACCCTACGCTGTCCTCCTCTCTACTTAAGATAAGTGTAGAGTGTCTGCTGATCCTGGGCTGCAGTAATGTTGCCCTCAAGTGGCAAGAAGAATATGGGATCATCAAAGATCTCCTCTCCAACATTATGAATCATGCTGGCCCAAATATCCCCATAAATGATGAGTTGGAAATCATCATCATATGGCATCACATCCATCATATGGCTCACATCATAAGGAAACAAATGTGTTGCTATGGTGGCTGTACCATCTCCCATGCTTCCCTTAGAACATGTAGTGCAAAAATTGTGGGGAGTTTCTCCCTCAAAGGGCACATCCACCCAATGTGTCTCTCCCCCAATCATGCTCCCAAGAAAAGCACTAGTAATATCAACAAATAGAACCATAATGAGAATCATGTTGGCTACCATGTGAAGTAAGGGAGAAGGACAATGGTCCCTCAGATGTAGCCAACGTAGTTTGACTCTCAGCTACCATAGAAAATGAAATGATGGGTGGCCTCCCCACCATTTTCTTGCTGCCCCAATCTCCTCACAGGTCTGGAGAAAGTGTATGGTGTATGGTACAAAGTGAGAATGCTTTACAAAAGATAGAGCCTCCCCAATACCTCCTAGGGAGTGACCATCACCAATACTTCTTATGGCCTCAAGTAGACCATGAGATATATAAGGAAGATTGCTCCTCCTTTAAGCAAGGTCCTACCCATATATGGTTAAGGGATGCATATATACAGTACATAAGTCATCATGCAAACAAATCATACCCTTACCATATGTCTTGCCAATATACATGAAGTGGCTCATAGATGAGTCTCCTCTCATCCTCAAAGAGAAAACAGGTGGTTGTGCTAACTCTCCCAAAGAGTCATGTATCTCCTCCACATCCATATGATCCGTGCATCTCCCCATATGCTGATCATCCAATATCATACAAGTAAAAATATCCATAGAACACTCCACCAACAACTGGTAGTTCCAATATGGACCTATCCTCCATAGTGATAGCACTGATGATCTCCCATGAAGAACATTTATCATATGGCTATCCTCTCCTTTGACATCTCCCATGCCAAATATGTAAGTTGGAAGGTTTCTATCCTTCCCTTGCTGCTTCTGCCTCAGTGCAGAATCTAAAGTGAGGGTGGGTAAAGATGACGTTGAGAGAGTGCCTCTCTCCTCCTTGGGTCTACCCAAGACTCTCAGCGTTGTATAATGACCTCCCAAGGTCTCCACTCCTCTGAAAGCAATGAATGGTGCTTCAAAATGTGAAGCATCTCTCATCATCTGCTGATCTGGTGGTCTCCTTGGTGAAATGTCTCCATGCAATGAGACATCCTCATCAAGAGTAGACTGCATATTTGTATGGGCAGACTTGTCCCTACTCCCACTGCGTAATCCAGTCTCCCTCGTAGGTGCCTCAACCTCATGAAATAGACAAGGGTGTGTGCTCCTCATCACATGATGCTGGTCATCCTCCCTATCTCCTCCTTGTATCTCCATAGGTTCACACCCTATCATCAATGGCACATGTGAATCATGAGTTGTGCCTTGATCTCCACATGTGAGATCCTGGAGAATTCCTTACAATAATACAAGAATCCCTCTAGATGGAGCAAGAGCTCCTCCTCCCTCTGCATGAGGTGCTAGATCAACTCCAGATCTGACAGTGTCGTTGCCCTTAGCCTCCTCAACATGAATGCGCAACCCGCCAATGATTGGATCCTCTTTTGGAAAAGGGACCTCCTTGCCTTCTTGTGCCAAAATATAAGATGAAGGTATTACCTCCATCAAAGTATAATGCAATATATCAGCCTCCTCTGTGGTTTTCTGAAGAGGTTTTGAGTCTATGGTTTCCTCCATCAAATGCAAGGGTTTTTTTTTGTTTAAATTTGTTTGTCTCCTCCACATGCGTTTCAGAATTCTTCCTACCAAATCTTTCCACCAAATTTTTAATGAACCTTACATAGGAATAAGTATTTGCATTCTTTAAAGTAAAATACTAAAATATCCACCATGCATAGGCCTTACCTCCAAAATGTAGCGTTGCTACTCTGATGGCTTCATCTTTAAACATTTGATGCTGCTACAAGAAGGTGTCTAGCTCTTCCACCCAAGCCCTGGCTGAACATGTAGGTGAACCATCAAAGGTATACAGAAGAAATCTATCCACATTATGTTGCTTGCTCCTCCTCACCTTGATCTTGCAAGACTCTGGGAAATTGATATGATCTCTAAAATTTTGAGTTTGAGATTCATATTCATGCAATAAAACACTAAGAGATCCCCTCTTAGGCATTCCTTCTTTATCCTTTTCTCTCATGGAAAAACTGAGCATGTGACTGCACTGTGCACCATAGGGTGTGGCTGCATGCTCACACTCCCCATAAGAAAATCTAGAGTTTGACTCAATTTAAAACCCTCCTGGAGATTCTGTACACATCTCCCTCCTTACCTTCTTGAAATCTTCATGAATGCTCTGTATAGATCTTGGAAGAAGCTTTGTAAGCCTATCTTCCTTTCTTCCTCCACATAATGGAGTCTTCATCTTCTCCTTTCTTGATAGCATCATGGCTTAGATCCACAAGCTGAGCCAAGATTATGCTTTGATACCATTGTAATATCCCAAAATCGGGAATTTCTACAACAATAAGAATATCTTAAGATATTCTAAAGTTGGAGCCACAGTAAAATGTAAACACAACAATGGAGTAGCAGTGATAAGATCATACCAAGATGTATGAGAACCATAAAGCCATTTTATTGTATATATTAGCAGAAAATAAGTACAATACACATCAGATAATCAAGGAAAACAAGCCTCCCATGAATACACATGTGAATAGTGAAACACTACTGCATAGCAGAATGTCTATGAATCGAAACTGCACATTCATAGAGAGAGCACTACTACAGGAAATACAAAACATCATAGATTGAATATATATGGCTGATACAATGATGGGAGATAATATCTAAGCTCGCAAAGTCTATTTCAAGTCAATCCTGGAAGGATTGGCTGGAATATGCAAAACTGCAGAAATGCCAGAGTTGCAGGGTAGCAGCTGCAACTCAAGAACTAGATCTGGATGGAGATGACTGAATATGATGTCCAATCTGAAATAGACCTCCCCCAATGGATCTTCTTAAGTGAAAGGATGATCCTAACACTGAAGATCTCACCCTCCAAACAATCTGCAAAACCCCCACTGCAAATGCTCACTGGAAATAACGCAGTCACTGAAGAATACTGCATTGTAGGGGCAAGGGAATGAGTTGGCCCAATTCCAAGATGTATAAAAGGTATAATAAACTCACCGAAAGATAAATGTTCCTTACTAGCCTTCCAAAGGGATGGAAGCTCCTCCTTTGAAAAGCAATTTGTGGAAATGGTGTTGTGGGACCTCCACTACAACACCCTGCAACACAACATTATACTTGAGCAGAAATAATGTTGTAGCTGAAGGAGGTGGCTTGGACTTGAGCCTGAATGTGGAGAATGAAGTGAAATATCCTTCAAGAGGCTTCTCTTGGAATGAGAAGGATTCCTAAATAGGAGATCCTTGTGCTAAATAGCACTGCAACTCTGCTAAACAGCAAGAGATTGCACAAGAGTCTAAACAGACCATAAAATCAATAATCCATAACATGAGAAACAATGGTTGCCTTACCCTCCTTTTAAACAAGTTATAACTCTCTCCCCATGGGTCCCACTCCTTAGGGTTTCCCCCACCAAGGAAACTTCCTCCCATTCACACTGTGTTGTCTCTCTAAGTGGTATCCACCTCTTATCCCAGTGCTATTGACTTGGTAAAACTTGTCCTTGTCCTCATTCAAATGTCCTCTTTCATACTTGAGGGTATGAAATCCAGCTCTTCTGAATATCCCTTTCCATATTATGAGGTATTTTATTCATTATTCTGCAATGTATGGGCTTCCACCCATTCTATTTACCTCCTAGGTGTAAACGATAAATTTAATATTCAATTGTTTATGTGCTAAAGTGGGAATATTGCATGTACATACCCCATAAGTAATAAGAAACGACTCAATCCAAGGGCGTCTACCAATTCAATGCATGTTGTTGTGCCCACCTCATCTCCCTCTACACTTGCCATATTTCTTGCTTTCTCAGCAGCATCCTTGATACTCTGCCACTCACCACTGGAATTATGAATAACTATAGCTTGAGGTGTTTGGACTCTGAAAAGTTTAGCAAATTTATAGCCCAAGTGCTCAAATTGAGTGGCCACCCTTGAGGAAGAGAACTTCATAACAACTACCCCTTCCTTTGAATAACTGGAGTCTCCTTCAGTAACTTCAAATAGTGCAAAGAAAACAACTCCTTCAATTCATCCTCTGAATGTTTTGTGCTGTTCTTGTGTTATGTATGATGTAAAGATATAAGTGTATCCCATAAATGTTGAAGTAACACCATCTGATTTAGGAGTAAGTTATCCATCACTTGGTAAATCAGTTCCACTTTTGGCTAATGATGTCTCTCGAGGACATATCGCTGTGTCTGCTAGTGCTCCATCTCTTGTAGGCTCTGAATCATTCTTTTCTGGGAAAGAGATAGAAGAGAAGACTCTTCACCGTGAGCTTGAAGACATGGGTTTCAATAAGAGGATGCTCATCTATGGTCGCGGACAAGGGTAAGCAACCATCTTCACTTATTGAGGTGGGTAATTCTTTTACAATCTCGAGAGAGTTGATTTTACGAAAGAAATGCAAGGAGCCCGACAACATAAATGTTGAAGTAACGCCATACGATTTAGGAGATGGTTGCCCATCACTGCCAAATCGATTCACCTTGGTTAATGATGTCTCTCGAGGACATATCATTGTATACTTGCCCGGTGCTCCATCTCTTGCGGACTACGAATCATGTTAGGTAAACATGACTCAGGGTAGAGTCAATGTTGACTAGGGTAGATAGTAGTGGTATTGGGGCACATGGTTTTGTGCACCCATGGTTTTGGCCCATGGTATTACATGTAATGGAGCCTATAAGAGGCTGGGAATACTTCATTGTAAGGCAGGCCTGGAGGTGAGCGGTGAAGGTTCACTTGGCCAGATTGGCCAGGGTTTTGGTCAATGGTTGTTTAATGAAATTTCATTGATTTGGGTTTTCCCCCGAGTATGGGGTTTCCCAGAGATAAACAATTGTATTTATGTTCATGATTTTTTCTTTGGGTTCTTTATGTTTATTTCTCTCTCAATAAATTATTTAATTTACGGTAATTTCCTAATATTTGGGTATAGGAGCGAATGTTTGGCTTATTAGGATCTTTTTGTAGCCAAAGGTTTTATTGGCTTGTGATCTGATATGTATGCAGGGAATCCAATCTGTAAGACCTGTGATCGATGATCCTTTAAAGTAAAAGAGAAGGTGTGGTTAGAAGCAAGCAGGTGAAAGATTATATTGTGCGCAAACTGATATTTTAGAGATTGTGTGAGACGTGGAAGAGATGTGTATTTTCCTCTAGAAATTACTCTACAGGTGCTTTGAGAGGGCCAACAATGCTAAGATCTCGAATGGATATGGAGTTATACATGGCGATGTTGGACGCAGATCTAGCTTCAGCTGAGGTAGCAGCATGCTAGCACTCCATGGAGCAGCGAGAAGCCACTTGTGAGAGTTTGTATAATTTTTGGAGCTAGCAACATCAATGGATTTCAATGTGAATCTGATTATTGTGCTGGCGGATAGGCGTCTAGATACGATGTTGGTGGGCACGGGTCCAAAACACATGAGGTTGACAATTGGGCCGTCAGGAAGAGGCCCGATTTGGGCGATCACAGATCTGGATCATTCAGGTTTTTGAACACCGACTGCTGGGGTGGTAGGAGAGGGGAAGGCCTCAGATCCACCTAGTCGACCAAGGAATGATCCAATTTCAGAATAATCTTTGTCAGACGCTTCAGAGGTCGATGCACCAAAGCCGAAGTTGAAGCCAAATCCGTTCAGAAATACTCGCCACTCGGAGGATTTGGTTTATGATAAAGAATTGACAGAAATATCTGGCACAATAGAATCGAAAGAGGAGGAGGTGAGCTCCGCAACAATATGTGACAGGATTTGAACCCGAGATATTCATAAGGTAGAAAGGCCTTTAGCAACCTTATGCTTTAACAATCTTCACAGGAGATCTGCAAGTGCAAAGTCAACTGTGGAGGTCAATTCGCTGGAAATTTCAGAGTTGAAGGAGGAAGCAATGTTTATGGCGATGTCGAGAAGGCCATCAAGGACGAGGCTGGTATAGCCATAAGCTGGGTACGTTAAAACCTAAATAATGTTGTAGATGTTCTCGAGGGGCGATCATATCGTTTACAACATCCATTGGTTGGAGTTGTCCATCGTTCACAAGCTGATATTAACAAGAGTGTGGACATGATTGCTGCACGGAGAAAGGAACGTGAATATTTTAAAACTAGTCCTGATTATGGAAACTTGGCAAGTCGAATGGGTTCAGAATACTTAGCTAAGCTACTTTCTAAGCAACTGGAAAATGCCATTAAGGCCCCGCTAAAGCATCCGTTGATGCGGTACACTTTATCTTGAAGGAAATTGTTCGTAAATATTTAAATGAAACTCAGAAGTTGAAGCGCTTCCCTACCCTTCAAGCAAAAGTAGCTGCTGCTAAAAACAAAGGTTTAGAGAGGTTCTGTGAGGATGGCCATAAAATAGAAACAATGAAACAAAATATATATATATATCTATATATATATATATATATATATAGATATGGAGTCAATTTTATTACATGTAAATGGGCATACTGTTGTAAGACCTGGTATGGCATGTGTACCCCTGGATAATCACTGGTAAAGTTTGGGTTAGACCTAGGTGATAAGGGGGATGTCAAGTTAACAATTACCCTGGGTAAAAATTTGAGGGGGGAAGAGCTAGAGTGAGCGGGGTTGTCTCATCTAGCAGGTTTGGCTGGATTTAGTCAATAATCCCCAAGTCAAGTTTAAGGGGGGAATTGTTAGGTAAACATGACTCGGGATAGAGTCAAAGTTGACTAGGGTAAATAGTAGTGGTTTTGGGGCACATGGTTTTGTGCACCCATGGTTTTGGCCCATGGTATTGCATGTAATGGAGCCTATAATAGAGGTTGGGAATACTTCATTGTAATGTAGGCCTGGAGGTGAGCGGTGAAGGCTCACTTGGCTGGATTGGCCAGGGTTTTGGCCAATGTTTAATGAAATTTCATTGGTTGGGTTTTTCCCCGGATTTGGGGTTTTCCCGATTAAACATTGTGTTTATGTTTATGATTTGTTGCTGGGTTTTGTATGTGTATTTCTCTCTCAATAAATTATTTAATTTAACGGTAATTTCCTAACAAATCATTCTTTGCTGGGAAAGAGACAAAAGAGCAGACTCTTCTCCGTCATCTTGAAGACATCATTCTTTGCTGGGAAAGAGACAAAAGAGCAGACTCTTCTCCGTCATCTTGAAGACATGGGTTTCAATCAGATGATGTTGAATGCTGAACTACGAAAACATAATTATGATTTACCAAAAACTCTTGATGATATTTGTAGTGAAACTGAGTGGGATACCATTCTTGATTATATTTGTAGTGCAGCTAAGTAATTGATCATATTCTTAAAGATATAAAACCTTTTTCGTGACATTTACTTTTACTTAGTGCTATTTAATAATATTTATTCTTCGATGATTTACATACTAAACATTTCGATTGACATTATTTCCCTGAACCTTTGTTGTGGTAGGGCTTCCATGATTCGTAAATGAACAGAACATTGTTAGTGAAGAATGACGGAAGTGCAAAGAGAGTTGCTATGGATCTTCTGTCAGCTGAAAAAGACGTTTCATCAATGTAATTTAATCTGTCTAAGAAGTCTAGACAGAGTTAGCTATGGAAGTCGGGTCGATTTTAAGGCTATGTTTGCCAGTGGGACATCTGAATTGGGCATTGTCTTTTACAACTTCGTAATAAGCATCTATATTTCTGTTTGGTTTGTTTTCAAGTAGACGATTGTGTTACCTGCAATACATGGGTTCTGTTAGTACTTTTGATTGTTTTCAATCGGATCAATGGATATTGATATTAATGCACTTAAACAGTTCCTATTTGGTTAGATGTGTGTTTTTTAATATGATGATATCCAGTGTTTCTTGGCCACTACACCATTCATGAGCCATTTCTTGATACTAATGCACTTAAACAGTTTCTATTTGATTAGATGTATGTTTTTTAATAACTAATAACTATTGCTTGCTCAATCTCTATAATTTTGGAGGATACAATTAACAAAGCACTATGATTATGCATGAAAGAGAGGTATTTCTCTCATGGAAAGATTCTATTTGTAAAGCTCAATCTCTATAATTTTGGAGGATACAGTTAACAAAGCACTATGATTATACATGAAAGAGAGGTATTTCTCTCATGGAAAGATTCTATTCGTAAAGCTCATCCCAATCATTTCTCTTGTAGGTATTGTAAATTTCCCTTTAAGGGTTTTACCATTGCAACTTCAATATTTCTCTAGATTGCATAGAAAGAAAAGTTATCTTTTCAGTTGTTCAAAAGATTGCCATCGCGACTCCTAGTAGGGTAATTTTTCAAAACCTTACTACAATTGACCCTTCGAAACAATTATTAACTTTTATATATTTAGCACTTGCCACTTTCCTTAGGGATTATAATTGTGGGTTAATGGTTTGATTTCACCCAAAAATATGCCATCCTCCTTTACTCATTTCCAGATATTTAAATTGCTAAAAGAAAAGTCCTTATGCCATAGTTTCCATTTCTCATTCTAGTTTTTACGAGGGTTTATACATAAACTAATCCTATATTTTTCCTTGGTGTAGGTATGCTTGCGAGGGTTTTGATACATGGATATTAATATTATGCAGAAGAACTAAACTACTTCTCAAAAACTCTTATACTATATTTATTCGATATATTTTTGCACCTTTACACACAATTGCTAATTATATTTACATATTAAAATTTTGGAAAAAATAATATGTGCCAAACAAATTAACTACTTTCAATTAGTTTCCATATAACCTTGAAGGTTCAACTATCGCACAAAATTAGTACAATTCTCTCACGAGGAGCATGATTCGCAAATTCCAAGACGCATCACGTCTTCATAAATCATATTTCTTTTTACTTAGCATGTAGATATATGCGATTTAAAGCAAGGCTTCACTTTAATTATAAAGAAGAAGGGAAACGCGTTAAAGTCTTGTATAAGTGCCTTCCAAATCAAACTTCTTTCACTTCTACGTACTGTGTTCAAGAATACTTTCCCTTAATAAAGAAATTCAAGCGAATATCATGTTTGTTTGTGTTTTTCATAAAAGTATTAAAGGGAAATTTCACTTAAATTCAAAACTTTGGATAAAATGGGAAGGGTTGAAGACAATTAATTATGGGAATAATTCCGGACTATTTAAATTTAAAACTTTAAGACAATCTTAACAACATCTTAGATCATTCTCAACTTAAATTCAATTAAAACATAAAAATTAGAATAACTAAAATTATAGGATGCCTCGTACACAAAATTTTGAAGATGCCCGGGGCTCAAACTTCTTTCACTTTTAAATATATGTGTGAAAAAAGCCTTCATGCGAATCGCATGGGTGTCAACTTATGAGATGTTTCGTACACATGGGTCTCAACTCGAAGGGATGTTATTATTATGGCATTGTTTTGTAGTCACATTTATTATTATGTCATTGTTTGTGTAGTGACATTTATGATTGGTGGAGTTGTATAGATAATTCATATTCTTGAAATTTTGTAATTTTATATAATTAATATTATGTTTTTGTTGTAAATTTTGGGGTGATGTCAGCTTGTCATCACATTTTGGTTATGGGTTTTGAGGGTGGATGTCAATTTGACATGTACGATACACGGTTTTGCAAATTTATAAATGACACGAGACTTAAATTCTTGCGCATCTGGTACATACCTTGGTGGATTCTACGTACATATGCTAGTGGATCGAGTTTGGTTGGGAGTAGTATACCTTCGGTCATTTTCCCCTAGACTTCGAATGAAATTAGCTAGAAGGTGAAAATTTTCAAGCCTTCCTCCATTATTTTCCTATCATTTTTTGTGAGGCTTTGCATGAAGGTTGGAATGAAAACATTATTACAAGGCTAGAACAGAGAAAAATAAATTCCTCATTCTTCTGTTGTCCATATCATTGTATCTTTTTCAAGCTCCGAGCATTGAATCCCCAAGCAATTTGATTCGATGGTGAATGCTCCAAAACCATGGAAGATCCAGTACGCCAAGTTTTCAAGAACCAGGTCGAAACTGCTATCTACACACCTTCCAAAGTCTTTGTGTATTGGGCACCGCTTGAAGGAGGTCGGGTTAATGGCACCCAACAAATATACCAAGGACAGACTTAATTGAGATCTGACCTCATAGGTTTGACTGGAGGTCGGGGTCGGAAGTTTTTTTTATGAAGTCAGGGTGAGACTTTTGCTTCCTCTACGAATCATTCATGCTACGATCCTGATTAATTTGGCTTACGGGTTGGGCCTTGGGCATTAAGCCTCCAACACTATATATACCGTGACTATGACTCAACAAGACTTCGAGTCAGAGTTTGGCCCTTTCTTTTGATAGCAACTATCAATTCCGCTGGCTTGGGCCTGACCTCTTAGAACACATATAAGGTGCGCTCGTTCTCTACACTCACAACTGTAGAAACCATCCACCACCACATAAGCCACGACTCCCGACCTTACTCTTAAAAAAAAATTCATACTACACAGTTTTCTAATATCAATTCACATAGATCTAAACTGGCCTTCACCCAAAATTGTAATTTCATCTAGACATAGGTATATGATTTGCATTCTGGTTGCACCATGTAATAAATATATTACTGTATATAAATATATATTTTAGTATTGAAACCAGTGGTCCATGTCTGACGATACAAATGGGTTGTCGCCAAACACAACGCAAATAATGACCAGGGAACCCACCTTTAAGGCAGTTCCTACTCCACAAGTTTACACCCGCAAGCCCATATAATGTCTAGGATTTAGTACTGAAAAGCTTATTAGTGGCTGCTATAGGGCAATACCACCCACTTTCATTCAAAAGGGTTTATAATGCATATCTGAGACGTTGTACTAATAAGCGGTTTCTAGTTATAAATGAAATGACTAGCTCGACTATAGTGACTATTAATTCACTTCAAAACATGTCTATTAGAATATGAACCAATGCACAATATAAGAGTGATATTACTCCCAACTCAGAGCGCAAGAAACTTACCAAATTTGTAAGTCTTTCTCATTATGATCACAGAGAGAAAGTTTTTTATTTTATGCTCGAGATTACTGAGATTCAAGAAGAGAGCCATGGCATTGACCCATCTCTCGCAGGTCGGGAATCGAGCTCTCACCGTAAGTTCGAATGCAACTTGGTTTCCAAAGCCTGCCCTTCATGAAAACACAAGTTACAGGCTCCGCAACCCCTGGTGAATGTAATTCTCATAGTCATTTTACTGGTGAAGGAGTCGCAGCCTCCATATGAATGTGTATGTTGTTTTTTTGAATTCTAATATAAATTTTGGCTTGTCCCGATATAGTTCTAGAATTTTTCACGTATGTGTTTTACGGCAACACTCTGTTTTACTATGTTTCATGGTGAGTAAAATTATTTGAAGTTTATTTGCTCCCTATATTTGCGATTTTAATCTCCGCCACTCTGTATTGAAAAGAAGACTCTCATAATTTGATTTCTATCGCATGGAAAATTTTAGGGGCTAATATTCGCAAGTGGGCTAATATTCCATGGTTTTTCCAAAAAAAATATTCGCCAATTTCCATTTTTTTATGAAAATGATTCGCCCAAACTTTACAATACCAAATTATTTTATGTTTAAAATCGCCAACATTATATAGACCATATATATAATATAATTATAAATTTGAATAATTTTACAAATACATCAATAAAAATTTTATAGTTTGCATATTAGGGACTTGTGAGATTCGCCAATTTTTTAAACTTCAAGATAATTTTTCGTCCTTAAAATTTTCCCTGTTTCTATGGTATGGATTAAGTGAGTTCCGTAACTCTGTGTAAACTTCCGTAAATGTGTTGTCTTGGTTAAATTCATTTCTGCAACTCTGTGTGAACTCCTTATGTTGAGGGAAAAACCATTTCCTCTGCCTTTTAAAAATTTCTAACATGGTATCAGAGCATTGAAATTTTTAACATGGTATCATAGCAGGTTTTAAAATCCCAGTAAAAGGTAGTGTTTTTATTGAGGTGTTCAAAATTGTTTTGAGAAGTGTATTCTCTAGCAGTGAGAAAATTTTCACACAGTGAGAAAATTTTTACACAGTAAGAAATTTTGTTTACACAGTGAAAATGACATCAACAAGCACAAGCTTGACTAATCCACAAATACCACAGTTTAATGGAAAAAATTATGACTATTGGGCTATAACAATGAAGGCTCTATTTTCTTCTCAAGACATTTGGTAATTGGTGGAGAATGGATTCCCAAAACTAGCAGATACAACAACATACAATGCTTTGACATAAGCAGAAAAAGATTTGTTGAGGGACAACTGGAAGGACTCCAAAGCCCTCTTCTACGTCTTTCAAACAGATCATGAAAGTATCTTCCCAAGTGTTGCAGCAGCAACGAAGTCCAAGAAAGCATGAGATACCTCCAAACATCCTACCAAGGCATGGAAAAGGTGAAGACAACAAAATTACAAATGTTGAGAAGAGATTTTGAGACAATTTGTATGAAAGGGTTTGAGAATGTAGACTCATTTTTTACACATGTAAGTGGGTTGGTTACCCAAATCAGGTCTCATGGTGAGACACTTGAGGAAAGGAGAATTGTTGAGAAAAATCTCAGAAGTCTGCCAACAAGGTTTGACTCCATAGTTGTGGCAATAGAACAGATAAAGGATCTCTCACAATTTTCAGTGGATGAGATTCATGCATCACTAATGTCTCATGAGCATAGGTTGAACAAAGCAACAAACTCATCATTGGAGCATGCATTCAAGACACAAGTTTCCTTTGGTCAAGGTAGAGGTCGAGGAAGAACAAATTATAGAGGAAGAGGAAGAAGCCCACACAGAGGTGGAAGAAGCAGCCCTTCAAGCTCAAGTGGAAGGGGCAACAATCAAAATCCAAGTCAATGCCCAAGCCAAAATCAAGGTCAGAGGTATGATAAATCCCAAGTTTAATGTCATTATTGTAAGAAGTATGGTCATTATGCAAATGAATGTAGAAAGAAGCAATATGACATAGGTAGCAAACCAAGTGAAAATTTCATAAAGGAAAATCAGAACCATGATAGCATGTTTTTAGGTTATAATGTAGCACAATAAAAACAAGGAGATGTATGGTTCTTAGATTTAAGGTGTAGCAACCACATGACAGGAAACATAGAAATGTTTTCCAATCTAGATGTAAGTGTAAAATCCGAAGTGGCATTGGGGACTGATAGCAAAGTCTCTACCATGGGAAAAGGAAGAGTAGACATACTAACAAAGAAGGGAGAGAAGAAGTTCATGTCAAATGTTTACTTTGTCCCTGGCTTGAAACATAACCTCCTGAGCATTGGACAAATCATGCAAAAGGGCTACAATGTCTTTTTCAAAAATGATGTATGCACAATCTTGGATAAGCCTCAAAGTAGAAATCTGATTGCAAAAGTTCATATGACAATCAATATAATGTTTCCTCTCAAGCTAAGATCATATTTGAAGGAAGAAGGTGTTGTAGCAGTTGTCACAGAAGGAAACTTTCAAGAAGAAATTAAAGATGAAATTGGTTATGGCATTTGAGATTTGGTCATCTCAACTTTGGTGGTTTGAATTTGTTTCATAGGAAAGGTATGGTGAAGGTATTTCGACTCATAGAAAAACCAAACAGCCTATGTGAAGGATGCATCTTGGGCAAAAAACATAGAGAATCATTTCCAGCAGGAAAGTCAATAAGGGCAAAGGAACCTTTGGAGATTTTCCACTCAGATTTATGTGGACCGATGCAAACACCATCATTTGGTGGCAGCGATTACATTTTGACCTTCATAGATGACTACACAAGGAATACATGGGTCTGTTTCCTAAAATAGAAAAGTGAAGTGTTTGATTGCTTCTGCCACTACAAAATTCTTGTTGAGAAGCAAAGTGGACACTACATCAAAGTGTTGAGGACTGATAGAGGTGGAAAATATATCTCAAGTGACTTCCTACATTTTTTCAGGGAGCATGGAATACACAAGCAGTTTACAACAAGGTATACACCTCAGCAAAATGGTGTCATGGAAAGAAAGAATAGGACCATCATGGAAATGGCAAGGAGCATGTTGAAGGCAAAGCATTTTCCAAATGATTATTGGGCTGAAGTTGTCGCTTGTGCAGTGTATATTATTAATAGGTGGCCAACGAAAAGTGTTTGAATATTGTTCCTGAAGAGGCATGGAGTGGAAGAAAGTAATATGTCACTCACATGAGAGTGTTTGGATGTGTGGCATATGCACATGTCTCGGATGAGTTGAGGAAGAAGTTGGACAGAAAGGGGGGGAAATGTATATTTGTTGGATACAGTGATGAATCCAAGGCATATAAGCGCTACAATCCATCAACCAAGAATGTAATAATCAACAGAGATGTTCAGTTCATAGAAGAGGAAGCATGGGATGGAAGTTTAGAGAAGACAGTGAATGTGAAAACCTGTATGTCACACGAAGACAAAAAGAAATTGACCGCAACATGTAATTCCTCAACGGTGACTCCTCCTCCACCTACACAAGCTCAACAAAGCAGTCAACAAGTGACACCGCAAGCAAGTAATAGGACAGCATTGCGTAACCAAGAAAGTGCTTCTCCAACCACACAAAAAGGATCTGCAACTCCATTTACTTCAAGCGCAACACCAAGCTCATCTTCCACAAACATAAGAGGACACAAATTCAGAAATTTAAGTGAAATATATCAACAAGATGAAGTTGATAGAAACGTTGGTCTGAATTCATTATTTGCATTATTTTGTCATATAGATGACCCAATACGTTTTGAGAATGCAGTCAAGGAAGAGAAATGGGTTGCGGCAATGAATGAGGAGATAAGAGCAATAGAAAATAACGACTCATGGGAGTTAGTGGACCTTCAACAAGGTAAAGCAGTCATTGGAGTGAAGTGGGTCTATAAGACCAAGAGAAACATTGAAGGCAAGATTGAAAGGCACAAAGCAAGGCTAGTCATCAAAGGATACAAGAAGCAGCATGGAAGAGACTATGCGGAAACATTTGCGCCAGTTGCGAGGATGGAGACAGTGTGTACAATGTTGTCGATTTCCGTGCAACAGAAATAGAAAGTGTATCAAAAGGACGTGAAGTCAGCATTCTTGAATGGAGTGCTGAAAGAGGAGGTGTATGTTGCGCAACCTCCTGGCTATGAGGTAGAAGGCCAAGAAGACAAGGTGTGTAGGTTGTGTAAATCTCTCTATGGGCTGAAGCAAGCACCGTGCATGGTATAGCAGGATAGATGCATACTTGATGAACAACGGGTTCGACAAGTGTGACGGTGAACCCACTCTCTACATAAAAGAAAGTGACGGTAAGATTATTATAGTAGTTTTATATGTAGATGATTTGATTTTTACAGGGAGTGATGATTTCCTCATCGCTGATTTCAAAGAAGTCATGAAAAGTGGGTTTGAAATGACTGACTTGGGGTTGTTAAGATTTTTTTGGGCATAGAAGTGAAGCAAACAGAAAATGGAATTTTTATCTCGCAAGAAAATTATCTTGCAGACATTTTAGAGAGGTTTAATATGAAGAACAACAAGCCATCACCAACTCCAGCTGTCATGGGGTTGAAGTTGAGCAAGGAATATTACAGCAGCAATGTCAATCCGACATTATACAAAAGTATGGTGGGAAGCCTAATGTATTTGACCGCAACTAGGCCAGATATAATGTATCCAGTGAGTTTGGTGTCGAGGTTCATAGAGACACCCAAAAAGACACAATGGAAAGCAACGAAAAGAATTTTAAAGTATGTCAATGGGACAAAGAAGTATGGTATATTGTACTCCGCAACTGATGATTTCAAGCTAGTTGGTTACACTGACAGTGACTAGGCAGGAAGTGTTGATGATAGAAAGAGCACGTCAAGATATGTTTTTCATTTAGGTTCGGAAGCCATTTCATGGGCTTCCAAGAAGCAACCGATAGTTTCATTGCAACAGCGGACGCTGAATATATCGTCGCAACAACAACATCATGTCAAGCAGTTTGGATGAGAAGGATGTTGCGGGATTTATGTCATGAACAAGGTGGAGAAGCCACTATTTTCTATGATAATTGTTCAGCAATTGCACTATCAAATAATTCTGTCTTTCACAAGAGGATAAAGCATATTGATGCTAAATATCATTTCATAAGAGAATTAGTTAACAATGGTGAAATTGTGTTGCAACATTGTAGGTCAGAGGAACAATTTGCAGACATCTTCACAAAGCCATGGGCACGTGAAAATTTTGTTTATCTCATATATTGTCTAGGAATGGTCAATGGCGGCAATTGCGATTAAGGGGGAGTTTTGGAAATTAATCTCAACCATACCTCAGTGAATGTTTTGCAAGTTGTAGATTGTGTTTACAAAGAAGGACAAGTTCTGAGCAAAGTACATAACCCATTCCGCAATAGAGTTAAATAATCAAAGTCAAAAATAATTTAATGCATGGTTAGTAAATGTGTATGGGAAAATATTTAATCCGCAAGTGTTTTTTACTTCACGCAACTTTTGTAATGTTCAGAAAATTTTTCTGCCCATACTATGTATTAAATTATGTCTATCACGAATTAAATGTCTTAGATATATATGTTTTGAATTAACAAGCATAGGTTAGGAGAGTTGTGTAATGTGGCAGATGTAAGTCTGGAAAGACAAGTGAAGAAAATCGTGGAGCAAATTTTGGTGGGCGCGTGAAAACACAAGTTATAGGTTTTACTGTGTGTTACTCTGCAACCCCTGGTGAATGTAATTCTCAATAAGAATAGTCGTTTTACTGGTGAAGGAGCCGCAAACTCCATATGAATGTGTATGTTGTGTTTTTGAATTATAATCTAAAGTTTGGTTAGTCACGATATAGTTCTGGAATTTTTCACGTATGTGTTTTACCACAACACTCTATTTTACTTTCACCATGAGTAAAATTCTTTTAAGTTTATTTTCTCCCTATAGTTGTGATTTTAATCTCCGCCACTCTGTATTGAAAAGAAGACTCTCATAATTTGATTTCTATGGTATGGATTAAGTGAATTCCACAACTCTATGTAAAATTTCGTAAATGTGTTGTCTTGGTTAAAGTCATTTCCGCAACTCTGTGTGAACTCCTTATATTGAGGGAAAAAACATTTCCTATACCTTTCAAAAAACTTATCACTTCTACCTCCATTCCTTCTTCCTTAGGCATGTGAATCCATATCTAAGCTGGGACCAATCGTCATTAAAATCTCATATTAATACTTGTGATCAACCTTAATTTTTTGGTGCATATGAATTGTCATGGTATTTGTTGTACCAAGTTGGGAGGTGGGAGTTAAATCCCTCTTTAATGCAAGCAACAGAGCCCATAGCACCAACCTCCAAACCAAACTTTATAGGAGAATTCAAAAAAACAACATACTCATTCATATGGAGGCTGTGGCTCCTTCACCAGTAAAACGATTGTGAGAATTACATTCACCATCACTGAGAATTACATTCACCAAAGGTTGTGGAGCTTGTAACTTGAGTTTTCACGAAGGGCAGGCTTTGGAAACCAAGTTGCATTTGAACTTACGGTGAGAGCTTGACCCCCGACCTGCGAGAGATGGATCAATGCCATGGCTCTTTTCTCGAATCTCAGTAATCTCCAGCATAAAATAAAAAGCTTGCTCTCTATGATCATAATGAGAAAGACTTACAAATTTGGTAAGTTGCTTGCGCTCTGAGTTGGGAGTAATATCACTCTTATATTGTGCATTGATTCATATTCTAATAGACATGTTTCGAAGTGAATTAATAGTCACTATAGTCGAGCTAGTCATTTCATTTATAACTATAAACCGCTTATTAGTACAATGTCTCAGATATGCATTATAAGCCCTTTTGAATGTAAGTGGGTGGTATTGCCCTTTAGTGACCACTAATAAGCTTTTCAATACTAAATCCTAGACATTCTATGGGCTTTCGAGTGTAAACTTGTTGAGTAGGAGTCGCCTTAAAGGTGGGCTCCCTAGTCATTATTTGTATTGTGATTGGCGACAACACATTTGTATCGTCGGGCATGTCATTATTTGTGTTATGATTGGCGACAACGCATTTGTATCGTCGGGAATGGACCATTGGTTTCAATACAAGAATATATATTTATTACCTGGCGCAACCATAATGCAAATCCTATACCTATGGCTGGATGAAATTACAATTTTGGGTGGAGGCGAGTTTAGATCTATGCAAATTGATATTATAAAACTGTGTAGTATGAATTTATTTTTAAGAGTAAGGTCGGGAGTCGTGGCTTATGTGGTGGTGGATGGTTTCTACAGTTGTGAGTGTGGAGAACGGGCCCACCTTATATGTGTTCTAAGAGGTCGGGCCTAAGCCAAAAGAATCGATAGTTGCTATCAAAAGAAAGGGCCAACCTCTGACTCAAAGTCTTGTTGAGTCATAGTCAGGGTATATATAGTGTTGGAGGCTTAACGCCCAAGGTCCAACCCGTAAGCCAAATTACTCGGGATCGTAGCATGAAGGATTCTTAGAGGAAGCAAAAGTCTCACCCTGACTTCACAAAAAAAACTTCCAACCCCGACCTCCAGTCAAACCTATGAGGTCGGATCTCAATTATGTCTGGCCTTGGTATATTTGTTGGGTGCCATGTTTTAACCCGACCTCCTTCAAGCGGGGCCCAATACACAAAGACTTTGGAAGGTGTGTAGATAGCAGTTTCGACCTGGTTCTTGAAAACTTGGCGTACTCGACCTTCCATGGTTTTGGAGCATTCACGATCGAATCAAATTTCTTGGGGATTCAATTCTCGGAGCTCGAAAAAGATACAATGATATGGACAACAGAGGAATGAGGAATATATTTTTTCTGTTCTGGCCTTGTAATAATGTTTTCATTCCAACCTTCACGCAAAGCCTCACAAAAAATGATAGGAAAATAATGGAGGAAGGCTTGAAAATTTTCACCTTCTAGCAAATTTCATGCGAAGTCTAGGGGAAAATGACCGAAGGTATACTACTCCCAGCCAAACTCGATCCACTAGCATATGTACGCAGAATCCACCAAGGTATGTATCAGATGCTCGAGAATTTAAGTCTCGTGTCATTCATAAGTTTGCAAAACCGTGTATCGTACATGTCAAGTTGACATCCACCCTCAAAACCCATAACCAGGATATGACAACAAACTAACGTCACCCAAAAAATTTACAACAAAAGCATAATATTAATTATATAAAATTACAAAAATTTCAAGGATATGAATAAACTAATACAACTCCACCCACCAAGCATAAATGTCACTACACAAACAATGACATAATAATAACATCCCTTCGAGTTGACACCCATGTGTACGAAAAATCCCATCGAGTTGACACCCATGCGATTCGCGTGAAGGCTTTCTTAACACATATATTTAAAAGTGAAAGAAGTTTGAGCCCCGGGCATCTTCAAAATTTTGTGTACGAGCATCCTCTTATTTTAATTATTGTAATTTTTATGTTTTAATTGAATTTAAGTTGAGTTTGGGTCAAGATTGGCTATAAAACAATGATTCGTAATTTGCTCACATTATTATATATACGAGAGAATGATCTAAGATGTTAAGATTGTATGAAAGTTTTATATTTAAATAGTCCGGAATTATTCCCATAATTAATTATCTTCAACCCTTCCCATTTTATCCAATGTTTTGAATTTAAGTGAAATTTCCCTTTAATACTTATATGAAAAACACAGACAAACATGAGATTCGCTTGAGTTTCTTTATTAAGGGAAAGTATTCTTGAACACAGTGCGTAGAAGTGAAAGAAGTTTGATTTGGGAGGTACTTATACAAGACTTTAACGCGTTTCCCTTCTTCGTTATAATTAAAGTGAAGCCTTGCTTTAAATCGCATATAATCACATGCCAAGTAAAAAGAAATATGATTTATGAAAAAGTGATGCGTCATGGAATTCGTGAGAGAATTGTACTACTTTTGTGTGATAGTTGAACCTTCGGGTTATATGGAAACTAATTGAAAGTAGTTAATTTGCTTGGCACATACTATTTTTTTCAAAAAATTTAATATGTAAATATAATTATTATAATATCAAATTATAATTTATTAATTATTAAGAATATTATAAATTATTAAGAATATTAGAGTAGGTAAGATTGACAAATTTAAAGTGAATTTTGAATTATTATTTATTAAGAAAATTAAAGTAAGGTGGTAAATTTAAAGTGATATGTTGGGTAATATGAATCTTGTGAATATAGTATTATGTAAAATTACGTCTATTTAGGTTAAGGGTTTTTGAAAATTTATGGAGTTTGGATTTCTTATAGATTTTGGTTCATGCTTAAGGTTAGTGGAAATAATTTTTCATTCTCCTACCGCAATGTAGCCTCTACCAATGCCAAGCTAGGAATGACTTAATTGGAGATGGGGATAAGCAAGCCTTCAACAATCATGAAGTTTATTTAAATTTTTTTAATCATATTTACGCTGGAAGCATTTTCTTTGTGAGATTGGGTGTGAAAACACTGTTCACCTCACCCAATCAGAAAGCTTTCTTATCGCCCTTCTGGCCAATTATATATTGACATTTGTAAACAGAATATTAGGAGATTTTAAATCGTCTGGCAGTCCTTGTAAGCAAGTCAACTTAAAATGTGAGGAGCTACATTCATGTTATTTATTTTCCAGGTGCGCAATCATCCGGTGTTACACTCTTCTGCCGGTGCCGACATTCCTCTGCCGAACATGCTTGGATGATTATCACAATATGTGAGTGCTTCTCTAGATGGAAGAAGTAATGGTTGGTGTTGCGGCTGCTTTGGATTCATGATAAAGAAAAAGCAAGAGCACCCAAAACCTGACCCCCTTGCATTATATGGCAACAATCGATCTCAGGAACATTTACTCAGGTGCACAACAGAAGAAGCTGAGACTATGAAACAAGCCCAATATGAATATGGCCACAGATTCCTTGTCGTTTTGGACGAAGCTAGGGAGACTTCAAAGCCATCAGGTGAGGATTTCGATGGATCATCTTCCATAAATATTCCCGTCAAAGAGACCCACTATATTCTTAGATCAAAGATAAGTTTTTTTTTCCAGTGTTTTCACAGTTTTTTTCATGGCTTTCATATGAAAGAATTTCAATTTTTTTCACGAGCTTAATGGGTGGTTGGAAGCTCTGTGTTTGGATGGGTCGTCCACCACCTCACTGGGATTTTCCCCTCTTTTCCCTGATTTGAAGCCTGAAAGCCTGGGATTGAAACGTAACTCATTGCCTATTAGAGACCAATGTTGCCACAGTGGCATTGGAGGCATGCATCGGCCACTTTCCTACTGGACATTCGAGTGGAGCAGTTGAAACAGGGGAAAACTAATTTAAGTTTTTGCTCCTTGGTGACGCAGGATCCGCTTCCAAGGTCCATCTAATTATGATCTAGCCTATACCAGCATTAGTGGGCTTAGTTTCTCTTCAAATCACTTTCACTAATAAGATCCAAATCACTTGTAAATAATGATAATTCAACCCCTATTCTCCTATTTTTGAATTATCAAAAGTTTTTTAATTACGATGTACTTGTGGATTCATGGTATTTTGAATTATGTATTCATGTACGGTCATAGTCACCCTTCCCAAAAGAATCAAAATCTCTTGGGAATAAAAAGAGTTTCAACCTTCCTTCCTCATTCTGCAATATTTCTACCCTTTCTTCCTTTTTTGTTCCAACTTTATTTTACCTGTGACATGCTTTTTTGAATAATTTTTTCTGGTTAGAGGGTGGAGTATTTGATGTTTTTTCAGGTATTATTTTGATTTTTATGGGAACATTTATCTTGTCGTGATCAACTGCACACTTAGGTCGTAGGCATAATATGCTCAATACTAAAGATTACCTGGAAAATTTTCCTTAGTAATTGTAAGAGGTGTTTTCGCCCTGTTTTGAACTAGCACCTTCAGTTGTGCCTTTCTTGAAATTAAGGAATACATAATATTCTTAAGGTATGAAGTTTGAACTCTTTCCAGCCTGGTGAATGGTTGATTTATGCTACACCTTTATAACTAGCTATGTCGGAGGCATTTTCTTTATGAGATTAGGTGGGAAAACACTGTTCACACCACCCAATCTAAAAACTTCCTTATCGCCTTTCTAGCCAATTATATGTTGACATGTGCAGATAGAATATTGGGTGAGTTTAAGTCGTCTTAGTCGTCCTCTATTTCTCACAGTCCTGGCAATTCTTGCACTGGACGTCTATCTTAGGTTGCTTGTTATTGCCCGGGCAGCCATTGACAGCCTCCGCCACTTCCTTCAGGCTTCCAGTGCTTCTGCTTCAAATTCTCGTGGTTCAGCTCCAGATAACGCTCACCCCAAGAATCTATAAGAGTTAGGGTAGTTGTCTGGCTCCAGATATCGTATTCCATCGTTTATAATTTTTGTACATGGCTGGATACAAGCATGAGTTAGCTGTTGCAGCTCAAATGGCTGGAAAATGCTTAGTAGACCCTGCAAAAAGTAGTGTCCCTTTGGATGCAGTCATGATCATGGGAAAATTAGTATGTAATTCATGCTCAAAATATGGAGATTTTGAGAAGGAAAGCTTCTATCAGAGCATGCAGGACTTTCTTGCAAAATAAAAAATGTCGAAGGATCATTATGACAAAGAGTCAATTATCCATGATATTTATTATGAAATATTGATTGCAACTAAGAAATTTGGAACAGAGGGGCAGGCATTAGAGGAAACATTCAAGGATGGTGCCTCTCATATAATTGGAAGTGCGATACATATAACCGATTCCAAAATTGACCCCAGGACCAAAGAAACAAAATCCATCTACCTATTTGCAGTAGAAATTATTCTTTGTGCACGTGACACTGAATTGAAAAGGCAGAAAGCACTGGAGGCTGCAACAAATTTGTTAAGAAAAGAAAAAGAAAGACAATGAAAATTTGGGCGGAGTGCAAGCGAATTGCAGTAGAGTTTTGGTCATCATTCGTCATAAATTAGGGAAATATAGAAGGCAACAAGAATATTTGATTACATTAATAAATAAAAGTGTCTACAAAAGAAAAATAATCTCGCATGGAATATGTATCTCCATTCTCAACTTAACTGTTGTATATAAATGTTGTTTTGAATCTTTTAATAGTTTGGTATTCACTGTCACATAGTCTATTTTTAACCACATGGATGTAAAAAATACTTTCTTTCTTTCTCTCTTTCATCCCTCCCCACCTGCTGCCACATGATCTCCCCCCACGGGCTCTCCGACGGGCTGAGGTGGAGGGGGAAGAGAAGGAGGTGGTGACACAATACGCTTGACAGAGGAGGAACTGGGCAGAGGCAACGACAAAGAAAGACTTAGTCTGTTCGATGCACCAATGCTAGCACCAGTATTTCTGCTGGCGACGACTTCAGTCGTGCCTCATCTACTGTGGTGGTGGTGTTGAGGAGTGTTATTACTCTTGTCCAGCGTGGCTTTAACGTAGAGGGAAAAAAATGGTGATCAGGAACCCAAAGCTGACTGAAACCAAAACTCCGAAATCGGCAGGGCATGCTGGAAATCCGCGAAGGTGCTCAAGCCGCAAAGCCGAGAGAAGAAGATATATACCCATGCATTTTATCTATTTTCTTTTACCTTGATGCTACATTATCATGATTTTTTGGTTTTCATATATCTAATGATATACTTAGCAGGAAACAAATTTAATGTATTGGTTTTCACACAATCATGGAACCAAATGTTACATGTACTTTGAGAATCAACTGAGGCTTGTGGGTGAATATGACGTGAATTTTCCCATTACACTAGTCTGCGTCTAAAACAATTTTAATTTATTGATTCGTTATTTTCCCTTAGATTTCATTCTCAACCTTGCTAAAATTTATCTACCATGTCTACTCCTTATGGAACGACATGAGCACCCTGATAGTGTTTAAATCCAGCAATCAACTTTTGATTTGAATAAGAAGATGTGCAGCTTAGATGGATCATCTTACTCCAACCAAATGGGAGGTTTGATTTTTCTACAGATCCATTAATCAGCCTTTTTAATACAATAGCCGATGACGAACCTGGAAAAGGTAGCGAATGACCTTTCTTACACTAACTGATGACCAAAAGACTCTTGAAAAAATCACTCTTAACTCAATGATATAAATACCATATTAGGGTGCAAAAGCATATCATATGATGCAGTTGGTTCAACTCTTTAATTAAGGTTTCACTCTATATTAAAAATTCCTCTCTAGAGCTGTTGGAAATAGGGTCTACAAATTAATAAACCAAAATTCGGGGTCCCTCTTGTGTTCTAAGAGGTCGGGCCTGTTAGTGTCAGTCTAGTCATACTGCCATCAGTGATCAAAGTTACTCTTTGCATTTGCATATTAGGAGTCCCATAATAATCAATTTCAACATTCCGTTAGGTCATGGATTGATTGATAGTAGTAATTCTTCATCAGTTTTCCCTCATGTGAAACTTGTTGATTTTCCTTTCTATGGTCTTTAGTCATTAGTCACTTTTATTCTCAAAATCATATCAGTAGGTCATAGGATGGGTCTCATTAGTTTCTAGGGTCTTACCATGGTCAAATTAATGAGTCAAATGTCAATAAATATCAGCAAGGTCATGAGGAAGTCAATAAGCTCAAAGTCACAGCACCTGGAAGATCAAAGAGACATTTTAATCAATTTGATGTAATTTTTGCCTCAAAACCATGTTTTGAGGTGAAAACATAATATTTTTCCTTTATTATCATTCATTATGTAATTCTATATCATCATGTGTAATAAGTCACAATTCAGAAGCTATTATCTCCACAGAGTGATGTCCTTGCCTTCAGAGAAGTTTTTCGCATCATGTTCAGTGCCAAATCATCTTCCAATTAGATCCATCAGAAAGAGCCCGGAAAGAGCTTTCCAACGGTATACTACACGCTCAAAACTAACTTCTGGATTGAAATTTATGCTTAATTGAAGTAAAATTCCATAAACCTCCCCTATTTCCCATGTTCCCCTTTAACTTTATGTTTAAAGTTTTATATTTCTTTAATAAAAACCCCTTTTCCCCCCTTTCTGATTATAAAATCGCATTATAAATACATATGTGATTATGCCAAACCACTTCCCCTCCATGCCATAGGACTTTATAGTAAAAACCTTATTTTATAAAGTCTCGTCGTATATAACCACTTCCCCAACCATACTATATAATAAAAAATATCAAAGTTCCGCCGAACCCAAGTCCCTTCCCCTTTCAAATCGCATCGCAAATATTAAATGTATGTCCTAATTAACCAATCGCAAATATCTTCGATGCGATTGATCGCATCGCAAGTCTTGCGTCCTTCGATCGATCAATCGCGCCCCTCCTTCCGATCTCCCGATCACGCCCCTCCTTCCGATCCCCCAATTGCAACAACTCCCGTTTTATCTCTCCACCGTTGATTTTCCCCGCCGATCGAACGGTCCATAGCTGATCGGGCCATCGCAATCAGCATTTCCCATATGTGTTGCATTCCGCTCCCTTCCGATATTGCGATTGTGATTGACCTCGGGCCCACCATACAATACTTTCGCCTATTCATAAATAAAAGGCCTAGCCCTTTGTTAATCCAAAACTTTGGTTATATTTGATTATATACAAAGGGTTCTCCCCATCGCATCAGAACTTTTGTTTCTCCGTTTCATATAACATCCTCCCCCGATTCCGATCCCCGATTGCGATTGATTGCACATCACAAATCGCAACCGGCGGATCCAATTATGTGATACACCCGCCCCCATTCCCAATTGCGATTGCGATTGTTCCCATGGGTCCCACCACTTAAACCTTCCTCCCATTCATTACGAAACCCCTTTTTCCTTTGTAAAAGTTAAACATTATCCGTTTTGCTTATTACAAAGGGTTTTCCCCAATCGCATCGGAAAATGTTTTTTCATATATATCACTCCGCCTGCCCCGCTCCCCGATTCCGATTGCGATTACACTTGTATTTTAATATGTTATGTCCCTCTGCTTGTCCTCTCCGATTGCGATTTATATGCGGGTACCGCCCATTTCCCTTCCCTTTTCCCATTCAAAATACATTTTTCCCTTCACGAAAGCATATAATTTCATTCTGT
This sequence comes from Pinus albicaulis, assembly GCA_034641835.2. Taxonomy (NCBI): domain Eukaryota; kingdom Viridiplantae; phylum Streptophyta; class Pinopsida; order Pinales; family Pinaceae; genus Pinus; species Pinus albicaulis. The sequence goes on along the minus strand of CM076582.1, from coordinate 1,366,991,341 downwards.
TTCATTTCAATGGCAGTTTATTAAAAAGGTCGGTTTTATTCAAACAGAAAATGGAAAGCAAAGGCAACAGTCAAAGGGCCGAGAGGTTATTTAAAACAAAGATTGTTACAGCAAGCAGCAAAATAGGAAATATATTCATCAGTTTACCTATTTTCTTTCATACAGCCTAACAGTAAAATCTCCAAGTGGTCAAATGCAATGATGTCCCTTATTTTTAGGTGCAGATTGTTGTATTTCTTTACTATGGTTGTATTTTGAGTTCTTCAGTTGTTAAAAAAACTCCCTTCTCTTGTGGATCTATGTTCCCACACTTCAGCCTATTTAATGTAATTGTAAATTATTTGTAAATCAGTCAGAGTCAGAGTCTGAGTAATAGGGGAATAGTGTGCAAAAAACATCTCTGCGCTACATTGTACAGTTTGACAGGAATTAATAAGAGATGCAGCTCTAATTTGTGGGATCCATGTGGTATGAGATTTAGCATTTGTTTTTCTCCTTTGTTTCATATGTGAATTGTTATGTGTTCCATTCATCCATAAACATTTCCTTTTGAATGATTTCAAGATAGAAAGGTAGAATCCATTTTATATGCTCTGTCTTGAGGAATCATTCATACTCTGTATTTTTCTTCTGTTTGAAAAGGATCCATTAATTGTGCCCTTTTCAGCTCCGCACCAGTCATTCCATCCCATCCTAATTAAATTTTAGTTGCTAAGTTTCCTGCCTATCTTGCCCCATGAAATACCCTGTGTCCTAATTCAATTCCCGATTTCAATTGTCCCTTTATATCCCACACATCCCTGAAATTAATTAATTAATTCATTTTGTTTAAACCTTTTATCCCTATCATTTTACCTAGCCTAATATCAGATTTCTATTGAACTTTATTGAATATTCTTTCACGGGGAGAGCCCTCTCCTGTCCTTTTAGGGCTAGCTACAAGGCTGAGCGTGGTTTAGTTGTTACCCTGATTTGCCTTTTGCAACCTGGGGTCCAATTCACGTGCTAACATCTTTGGCGACTCAACTGGGGAATATTGTTTAGCATAGAAGATTAATCACCCCAGTAATATTTTCCCGGTAAAGAATAACAGAGTTCTACATCTGAATGTTGATGGTGAACAACAATCAGATGCATATAAAGGCCAAAAACATTCACCTGGCAACTCCATTCACTAAAAGATCCAGAAAATCAAATCCTTCATGGTGACTCCACTGCAGGAAGATCAGTAGCTTTAAGATCTTTGTTTTAAGATGGAACGTATTGCAAGAAGGTATGCTCCCATGAGCCGAGATCATATTCTAGGTTTCCCAAATAAAATGCCCAAGGTGGATTGGCTTCAGAATTTGCCTATGTTCAGAAATGTGGAAGGTAATGACGCTGCCCTTCATCTGGTGAAATTTCATATACATGTGCATAAATTAAAGATCGATTTTCCTGAAGACTGTTCGATGAAAGTGTTTATGGCTACTTCGGAAGATGAAGCTCGATCATGGTATGAAAGTTTGCCACCTGGTTGTATTTATTGTTTAAAAGATTTTCATACCATATTCTTCAAAAGATATAAAGAATCTTATCCATCCTTAATATTAGTGCATAATTGTTGCAAACATGTTAATAGTTTCATTGAAAATCTTGAGAATTTTTATGGAGATGATGAATTCATGGACGAAGAAATCATGGAATCGCTCTATGAAAATCCATTTCAGCAACACAGAAATCATTGAGGATACTTATCAAGATCAGCAGGTTGAAGATATTTGTACAGCTGAAAATGATGAAAGAAGAGGTTTTATTTCGAATATGATTGAAATAAAGGATGAGATGCTGCTAAAGGATGTTCCAATCTTACATAGTGATAAATTTAAGCCAGATCTAGAGTTAAAATGTGACGAGGAAGAATACGTTGTACCAAATCCCATAAAAGAGAGTTATACTGTTGAGACCACCTCAAATGAAGAAAACAGAGTTATAGACCTGAGTTTTCTCGTTCCATCAGAAAAGAGTCTTCACGAGGAGGTAATCCATTCCCTTAATAAAAAATAGGACGAGATCTTTGTTCAAGTAAGTGAAAGAATTTCTTTGGATGAATTTATGGTAGATGATAGAAATGATAGTGTTGGATCTCAAGAACCATCTGAAGTTTCTTCTCTTATGATTGATGAATATGATGAGAAACATGACAATCTAGTTGTCATATCATATGAATATGCTCAACACTATATTCAAGATCAAAGCGTTCAGGACTGCCATTCAGATTCTTCTTCCTATGTCTCATGTTTTGAAATGTTTTTTCAAGAGGAAATTAGCTCATCTACTTGTTCAGAATTTTTTGAAGACCAGGAACACACTCTTACTGAGGTATATTATGAAGAAAGATCATAATCAAATGGAAAAGAAAAAGACACCTTGTTTCTTCAACAAGAGGTAAATATTCATGTTTTTCAGGATCCAGTGGCAAATTTATTGCAGTCAGCAGTGAAGGTAATTATTGCAGTATTTAGTGATGAAGGAGATCATGGCCAACCATGCTTTTGGATGCCCAGTTGCAAGTATCTATTGTTGACCAGAGGATCTAATCAGGAGAATCAATCAAGGAGGCATCTGCTTGACTTTTTACATTGGTATTTTGATATAGCATGATGGTACATTGGCCTTCCAGAAACACAGGTGGTTATCATCAATATTTGAAACCTCAAGTCTTGGTCATATACTACCACCAAAGCTTCAAATGTCAAGTTTTTTTTTCTAGGTTAGCTTTGAGTCACTTTTGAGTCACTTTGTTGGGTCAAGATTATTTCAGTATTCAGTTTGGTTTTTAGCTATTGAATCCATGCCCAATGGATAAAGGCTGCTTCGTCTACGGTGTTCTTGGCACCTCTAAGGAGTTACCATCCCCATTGGAGCCAATGTTAGTGTCAGTCTAGGTCATACTGCCATCAGTGATCAAAGTTACTCTTTGCATTTGCATATTAGGAGTCCCATAATAATCAATTTCACTATTCCGTTAGGTCATGGATTCATTAATGGTAGTAATTCTTCATCAGTTTTCCCTCTTGTGAAACTTGCTGATTTTCCTTTCTATGGTATTTAGTCATTAGTCACTTTTACTCTCAAAATCATATTAGTAGGTCAGAGGATGGGTCTCATTAGTTTCTAGGGTCTTACCATGGTCAAATTAATGAGTCAAATGTCAATAAATATCAACAAGGTCATGAGGAAGTCAATAAGCTCAAAGTCACAGCACCTGGAAGATCAAAGAGACATTTTGTTCAGTTTGATGTAATTTTTGCCTCAAAACCATGTTTTGAGGTGAAAACATAATATTTTTCCTTTATTATCATTCATTATGTAATTCTATATCATCATGTGTAATAAGTCACAATTCAGAAGCTATTATCTCCAAAGAGTGATGTCCCTGCCTTCAGAGAAGTTTTCTGCAACATGTTTAGCACCAAATCATCTTCCAAGAAAATCCATCAGAAAGAGCCCGGAAAGAGCTTTCCAACGGTATACTACACGCTCAAAACTGACTTCTGGATTGAAATTTATGCTTAAGTGAAGTAAAATTCCCTAAACCTCCCCTATTTCCCATGTTCCCCTTTAACTTTATGTTTAAAGTTTTATATTTCTTTAATATAAACCCCATTTCCCCCCTTTCCGATTATAAAATTTCATTATAAATACATATGCGATTATGCCAAACCACTTCCCCTCCATGCCATAGGACTTTATAGTAAAAAACTTATTTTATAAAGTCCCGTCGTATATAACCACTTCCCCAACCATACTATATAATAAACAATATCAAAGTTCCGCCGAACCCAAGTCCCTTCCCCTTTCAAATCGCATCGCAAATATTAAACGTATGTCCTGATTAACCAATCGCAAATATCTCCGATGCGATTGATCGCATCGCAAGTCTTGCGTCCTCCGATCGATCAATTGCACCCCTCCTTCCGATATCCCGATCGCGCCCCTCCTTCCGATCCCCCGATTGCAACAACCCCCGATTGATCTCTCCACCGTTGATTTTCCCCGCCGATCGGACGGTCCACAGCTGATCAGGCCATCGCAATCGGAATTTCCCATATGTGTTGCATTCTGCTCCCTTCCGATATTGCAATTGCGATTGACCATGGGCCCACCATATAGTACTTCCGCCTATTCATAAATAAAAGGCCTAGCCCTTTGTTAATACAAAAATTTGGTTATATTTGATTATATAAAAAGGGTTCTCCCCATCGCATCGGAACTTTTGTTTCTCCGTTTCATATAACATCCTCCCCCGATTCCGATCCCCGATTATGATTGATCCCACATCGCAAATTGCAATCGGCGAATCCAATTATGTGATACACCCGCCCCCATTCCCGATTGCGATTGTGATTGTTCCCATGGGTCCCACCACTTAAACCTTCCGCCCATTCATTAAGAAACCCATTTTTCCTTTTTAAAAGTTAAAAATTATCCGTTTTTCTTATTACAAAGGGTTTTCCCCAATCGCATCGGAAAATTCTGTTTCATATATATCACTCCGCCTGCCCCGCTTTCCGATTCCGATTGCGATTACACTTGGATTTTAATATGTTATGTCCCTCCGCCCATCCTCTCCGATTGCGATTTATATACAGGTTCTGTTATTCATCAGTATTTTTTACTTGTTAGTGATGACTAGATCCATAGCTGAGTTTTCTAGAAGCTTATCTCCATATGTCAATTTGTCATCTAGAAAACCCTCATAAAACTTTTTTTCGCCCTCCTACTTTTTAGTCCGCCCATGTCAAGGTTAAACCCCATTATCACTATCCTATCTAGCTTTAGCCCTACTTGTCTGCCCATCAGCTCTAAAAGGACAAATCAAGTCTGTTTCAAAAGCCTCCCCTAAGTTAGGAAGTGGCGCTTTAAGGCATTTTACCCTTGGCAACCATCAAAAGGCCAAAAAACTCCATCTGCTACAGACCAATCATGACAGACCTCCCACTCTGCAAATGAAATTGATCACAGCCCTAAGTCGCGCCACTTACACACCCCTAAGTCTCAGCAATGCATAGACCACAGTCTCAAGCTGATTTTAGGTGTTTTGCAGTGTTTTATGGATTTTACAAAGACAGGAAACATGTCATCATCTCAGGAGAAAATTCTTGAATCCACATTTAGAAGAACAACTGCTTCCCAATGTGAACATAAGCCTGAGATATATCTGCAGGACAAAGAGTTTCTCATAAAGACCTTGCAGCTCCATTCAACATGAAATCACAGTAGAAGAAAGACAACACTGTCAAACAGACTTGTAATTTGTCATGGCCAAGAACCTCCTTCATCTATAAGCAGAGGGTTAAGGCACCTCCTTCATCTACAAGCAGAGGGCGATGGCTAATATTGATTTGAAGAAATTACAAAACTGACTATAAGCACAGGTTTGTTTTTACTAGACAGTGAAACAATGATTCAAGGTTTCTGAAGGAAAGTGATGATCAAAACAGGGCTAAGATCTGAAATGTGCAAGACAAAAGAAAGCAGGGTTTTTGGTCTTATGTCCTAAGAAAGAAGATAAATTGAAATTGCCAGCATCATCATCATGACACATAAAAAAGAGACTCCATTGATCAAAGCTATCATGACAAAATACCTCTGTAGGGGTGTTAATATGAATGGCTCAAATCAGTCTTGAGCAGGAAAATACTTCAGTAAAAAGGACCTCTGTGTGTTCTTTTGTTTCTATTGAAATGTGGAATACAGTCCATGATTTCTGGATGAACATAAAGAAAATGCAGGCAAGTAGTACGCAGTCCCAGACATGTGACATCTTGATATCATTCAAAGCGCCAGTGCAAGTTCATGGTGTTGCGATCTACACTCCACCACAAAGACAAATGTATCCTTCAGATGCAGTAGGGTTGGTGTTTTCAAAGCTCCATTGAAAAGAGAATGACTGATAAAAGCCTTGGTACATATGAAATATTCTAGCAGTCATGCCACACCTCATATGTTTGTCTCCTCAGCACAAAGGTATAAAAAGCTTATGAATCTGAGTTTAGACCATTGGGAGGCATGACATTAATGAAAGTAACTCCAATCATAGACAGGTGTATTTTTGAAACTGTTTATCACAGCTGGCAAAGGCAATCTGGGCTTTTATTACCAAGAGACATCACCACTGAAATAATTGTTCATAATAGGCAAAAGAGATGCTTTGACATACTGTCAGTGTGTTGGAAAAGTTTGAAACAAACATAGGTTTTTATTATTCAAGTGGACAGAGACATCATGGTAATATTGTTTGAGCAGAGAGAGGTGTTGGAAAGAGCGCCCTTTTAAAGACAGAGAATGATTTTAATAGACACCTGGCAGTCAAATCATTTTCACAGTAAGGCCTTGTCACCTTGAAAGCAGCCAGAAGCAGACGCATTAGTTTTTAGGATCAAAGGATAAATCTATCTCCTTGCAAAATTACTAGAGTTGCCTCATCATCTTTAGTACATTGCTGAGTAGTTGGTCCGGGATTGAAAATACTATGAAAAGGTCTAACAGTGGCAGTAATCACCTTTCAAAAATATAAGCACTGTGAACAGATTGGGTGACCTTTTGAAAATGTTTTTAAATAGGTTGATATCTATTTAAGTTGTTTCAAGACACGAAAACCCTTTCGCCAACATCTTTCAAAGAAATGGATCCTCTCAACACAGTTAAGATCACTTTGGGTTTCAAAGAACGGACCAAGACATCATTTCAAAGGGCAAGACCTTGGGAAAACCCTCACAAGTCCAAACCAATTGGTTTTTCGACTTGTTGCATTTCAAAAAAGACAAGGGCTGTTGCAAATTCATCATTCAAACACCACAGCCCAAGCGAATCATTCCTTGGAAGACCGAAGAAAGGATTTCCATGCAGATAAACAGAGTTTTCGGGGGTTAATAGTTGCGCGATGCGCCTGTAGATGCGCGCGGCGCGCTCAGGCGTGCTTTTTACACTGCGACACAAGGCTACGCGGCTCACCTGTAGGTACGCGCGGCGCGCCTGTAGGCTTGGGTCCTGTCGGCCCGATAGTGACCCGATACCAGGGTTTGCGCGACGTTCTTCCTCCTGAAAGTGCCGTGCATGGATTTCAACCTCCAACACGCCTTCAACTTGCCTCCAAAGTGACTTCGACTCACGAAAATGTTTTGCATCATGTCTTGAGGTACTTTGCACAGTTTTCCCCTTGAATTCATGATTGTTTGATGATGTTTGGGGCCAAAGAAATAAGGTTTGAAACAAGTTATGTTAAGTGACTATGTTCAAAGAGGAATAGGGTTTTTTATTCCAAATCTAAGTTTGAAATAGCTCAGATTCACCAGCAGAAAGCTTATCCAAAAAGTTTGTTCCTTCTTAGTGTTTCAAAACCTAATAAATACCCTCCAAACAGTCAGTCTTTAGTAAGGAAGCAGTGTGGTCAGTTGAAGGTGTTTTGGTCAGAACCTTGTTTGAAGACAATAGAGTATAAAGAAGGGAAATATCATGTCCGAAAACAAGCTTGTTGGTTTTTGACTGCTGGAAGACATTTTGTTACCACCGCAGAAGTATTTCAAACTATGCCACCTCGTCCTATGAACAGTAAATCTCGAACTATGTTTCGCCTTCTTTTTTTTTAAATTTACTGATAAACATATATTGGTGAGCTGCATGCGAGAGGGTTAATGTTTTGATCAAAGAGGAGGTTTTTGGCATTGGACTGCTACAGGTTTTTGTTACCACATCATAAGAAACATTTTCAAACTCTGTCACCTATGTTCAATTAATAGTGAATTTGACTGTGTGACTACACTAAAGGTTAACTGCATATGATATGAGTTTTGTGGAGTGATTGGCATACTAGGCAAGGGCAAGATTCTGAAGATTGGAAAGTTCACCATTGGTCAAAGATACAAAACAAGTTGTGGAGCTCCAAACATCACAGAGCAAGGCGATTTTGACACTATAAACAACATTTTCACCTAACAGTCTGTCTTCATTTCACTGTATTGTCTCTTGTTAAGGGGTCTGCTGGCTGAGATACATATTAAAGGTGGAAAGGCCACTTTTTAAGGGAGCAGGGGTTTTATATTGTGAGGAAACATTTTGAAGTCATTCAAAGACATTGTTTCTCTATCAAAACAGTGAATTGACAGGGTTTAGTTTAAAGAAGGCAGTTTAAAGGCAGTAAGACTGTTTGGTGCTTCAAGAGCTTATTTAGCCCAAAATGCCGCCCAGGAAAGACAGCAGAAGTGGTTTACATAAGAGATATGAGCCAATATCTACAGAGGAGGTCAATGCACATCCATCCATCCTCTTCAACTTTCATGAGGTAGGTTGTTTAGATTTCTGCTAGAAAGTACAGGAGGTCAAAAGTTTCTCGCCCTTGACACACTTATGCGCCCTGAGGTTCCAAAGCAAACATTTCCAGGTAGCAGACCTTGATTTCAAGTTTTCCCCAAGGTCAGTGTCTAAATCCACCAAAATTCCATATCATGGCGAGAAATGGTTCAAACAGACCCATCTAGACTTGGATGACTACAAGCCTTTCATCAAGCTCGAGCATAGAGATACTTGCACTGCCATTTTTCCTTTCTCTTATCTTCTTGCCAGCTATGCTCCTCTAATGAAGGTCATAATGAAGTATTTTACTTGTGAAGGAAGATTTACTCGAGTTTATGCCTATCATGTCCGACTATTGATGCATTTCACTAGAACTATGCAGCTAAATCTCCCTTACTTTTTATACAAAAGCATCGAGAAGATGGCATCCTCAGTCCAGAAAAAGACTCCATCTCTGCAAATAGCTTCCCTTTTCCATCATTCTCTGATCAAAATTATCATCCTACACCAGCTAGAGAAGAAAGAGGTTCCATGGGATGTTTTCATTAGTCACCCAGACTTCTCCACTGTTCCTCGGTCCATACATCTCCCACCCCACCTATTCATCGCCATGTGCCTTTGTCCAGCAGACCTAATCCTAGAAGGCTTAAGATTACTACAGAACAGTCAGGACAGAATGAAGAAGAAGGACATGAAAATGTAGAAAAAGAAGAGGACAAACATGAAGAAACTGATGAAGACCAACAGCATGATTTTGATGGTCAGGGGCAGCAGCTTGAGCCACAAAGTGAGCATGAAGTTGAAACACACCAACAACTTGATGTTGGTCAACAGGGGCAACAGTTTGAACAGCAAGAAGAAATAGGTGAAGAGCAGCAAATTGAAGATAAAGAGCAGCAACAGGAGCAAGAGGAAAAGAGTGCTGAACAACAGCATCTCAGTGAAAATGAACAGCAGGGAGAGCAGCAGCTTGATATTGAAGGTCATGAACAGCAGTTTGGGTAGGAATTTGAGCAGCAGCTTGAGCCAAAAAATGAACAAGAAATCCAAGCACAGCAGCAGCATAATGTTGATGATCAAGGGCAACAAGAATTTGAGACAGATCAGCATCATGACATTGAAAAGCAGAAGCAACCTGAAGAAGACACACAGCAGCCTCAAGGAGAGAAACAGTTTCAAGAAGATGACAAAGGCAAAGCAATTGTGCCTCCCTCTCCTAAAAAGACAAAGCCCAGCACATCAAGAAAAAAAAGGCCTAAGGCTGCCACTCCAAAAGTAACAAGAGTTGTCCCTAGCAAAAGAAAATCTCCAAAGAGGTCTCCCACTAGCATGCCAAGAAGGAAGAGTGCAAGGTTAGCTTTCAAAGGCAAAGGAAAAGGCAAGATAGGAGAAAGTCAAGAACATGGAGGTGCATTGGCTGTCATTCCAATCCAAAGTGATGACAGTGATAATGAAGCCCGCATTCTTGAAAACCTTCTAATCCATCGAGAGGGTCAAATTGAAGCATTGGAGAATGACCTTCATCGGGCAAAGACCTTCAATCATTTCTTGGAGATCCAAAATAAACAAATGAGTGTCCATATGGCTTTCCATGAGGCACGAGAAATCAAATACAAGAATGAGGCAGCTAAAGCACAAATAAGGATAGAGGAGCTCATCGGTGAGTTTTATGAAGATGAAGAAGAAGACCAGCCTAGGCGGAAGAGGCCTAGAACCATAGGGCTTAAAAGAGCCCTGGAAAAGCAAAGGGAAGAAGAGCAAGCCCATCTTCAAAATTTTCCCCTCACTGCACTACTTGAGCAAGAAATTGAAGAAAATAAGGAGGCATGGCTAGAAAGAGCCAATAAACACTTGGAGATGAAGCTTGAAAAGGCAAACAGAGACCTGGAGCTGCAAAGGAAGATGACACAGCACTATCAAAAGTTGAATCAGTTTGCCCGGCGCAAGCTAAAGGCCACCCAAGAGAAACTGAAGGAAGCAAAGGGGAAGCGCCCGGCACGGAAAGAGAAGAAAGGCATATTAGCGCTTGAAATTTTGGCTTTAGCTTCGGAGCATGTTGCCAAGGATCCTTGAGGGTCATGCACCCCAATTTTGAGCTCATTTTGACAATTTTTGGTTTTTGGCATTTTTTGGGTTTTTGGTAAAAAACTCATAAATTCGCCATTTCATTTTGAGGATTCATCAAGGGAGGAGAATGGCATCATTGAATGCCATAATTTCATGAGCATTTCCTCAGCGATTTTCAGAGCATTTGGAGATCATTTGCCCCCTCAAAAAGGCGAAAAAGGCTCGCATTTTGCACATTCTGCCTGGTCTATCAGCAGACTGTAATTTTCTGGCTTTTTACACACAGGTGCAGATTTGGAGGACTTCTAGGCATTAGATTGGGGAGATTTTAATTGTGCCAGAAAGTAGACACTCAGAGCTTTCCAACGAGCTATCATGAGCCTCGTTTTGACACCGGGAAAGCTACCAAATGTTTCCAGCAAGTCAGGGGACCTTTTTCTGATATAAATTTGAAGTATTTTTGTAATTTTTGAACCTCTAAAATCTGCTTTTTCCAAATGTGTGTTTAGCTATTTTTGCACATGAAAAATGATGTAAAGTCAATATAATTCCCATTTTTATCATTTTCTTAGATATTTTATGAGATATTTTGTGCCTTGGGCTTTGCAAAGCCTCAAGGACAAGTTTAGATATTTTGATTAGGCCAATGAGGATGCAAGTTGAACCATGAGGTTTTCCTCACTTGAGCCTATATATTCCAAAGGCTCTCATTGTAAACAAGGCTGAATTTGAGAAGAGAAAGAATATATGATCATATGAGCTTTGGAGAAAATACTTGTGTTATGCTTTTGGATTGTCTCTTGAATGTTCTTGGATGGATGATGAAGGATTGTTGATGGATTCCATGACATGGTAGAATGGTATAGTGTGTCTTGCTTTGTTGTTGTCTTCTAGTTTTCATTCATGATACATGTTTCTTGATTTCTATAGATCAGTAGAGAACAAATTTGAGATATGCCCATGGAGGCACCTCAAATTTCCTGAATCTTCATAGCTTTTATGTTTTCTTCTTCCTTAGTTGCATTAAAGAATTCTTAACTGCTCTTTAATAACTTGAGGATATTGTTTCTAGTTTCATTAATAGTTCTATGCATGTTGAGTAGGATGTATGGTGTGCCCTGCTTACCTATGATTGTCCATAGTTCCATCCATGAAACTATCTCTTTGGCTGATTAAGATTATCATTCTGTTTGAACCAAGGAGGCCTAGTCCCGATCTAGCCCTTTGCCTAAAACCATGCAAATCTTGTTGTTCAAAGTGCCCAATAACTTGAAGTACTGTGTTTAGGCATTCCGGCATAGTGTTTTGAGTTGTTAGTCCGTCTTATGTGTTTTCCCAAAAGTCCGATAGCCATTTCCCAAAGTTAGAGGGTCTTATACTTCTATGTATGGCTTGAATGTTTGATTTCTATGTATTAATTAGCTCATAGTTACATTTTGCATGATTAATGGTTTGCCATACCATGTTTATGTCTGCTATCAAACTAGTTATGCTTGAAATCCCTCGTCTTTCACAAACTTGATGTCCATTTACTCCATTTTTCCCAAAGATCCTTTCTACCTTGAATCAAATCGGCCCTTCAACAGCCTTGCATCGTCATCTAATAGCTTTCTTGACCTTTTGACCCCATAGCCCAGTTAAGCTACATCTTGTTATCTATTTTATATCTTTGATCAGTTTCATCCCTCACAACTTAAAAAACAAAAAATCAAAAACTTACTTCATAACTAGCCTAAAATCATAACACCATAAGCGAAAACACCGATATCTTTTACATATAATAGAGAGAGCCCTCTCTGAGTCCAGGAAGGCTAGGTCCTCGGGCTCCAAAGCTTGGTTTGATGTTACACTGTCATTTGGCTTGCAAATCAGCCAAATCACGGGAACCTAACAGGTTCCACCCATTTCCCTTCCCTTTTCCCATTCAAAATACATTTTTCCCTTCACGAAAACATATAATTTCAATCTGTTTCATTTCAACGACAGTTTATTAAAAAGGTCGGTTTTATTCAAATAGAAAATGGAAAGCAAAGGCAACAGTCAAAGGGTCGAGAGGTTATTTAAGACAAATATTGTTACAGCAAGCAGCAAAATAGGAAATCTGTTCATCGGTTTACCTATTTTCTTTCATACAGCCTAACAGTAAAATTTCCAAGTGGTCAAATGCAATGATGTCCCTTATTTTCAGGGGAAGATTGTTGTATTTCTTTCCTATAATTGTATTTCAGTTCTTTACCTGTTAAAACAGCTCCCTTCTCTTGTGGATCTATGTTCCCACACTTCAGCCTATTTGATGTAATTGTAAATCATTTGTAAAGTAGTCAGAGTCAGAGTCTGAGTAATAGGGGAATAGTGTGGAAAAACATCTTTGCACTACATTGTACAATTTGACAAGAATTAATAAGAGATGCAGCTCTGATTTGTGGGATCCATGTGGTATGAGATTTAGCATTTGCTTTTCTCCTTTGTTTCATATGTGAATTGTTATGTGTTCCATTCATCCATAAACATTTCCTTTTGAATGCTTTCAAGATAGAAAGGTAGAATCCATTATCCATGATATTTATTATGAAAAATGTCGAAGGATCATTATGACAAAGAGTCAATTATCCATGATATTTATTATGAAATATTGATTGCAACTAAGAAATTTGGAACAGAGGGGCAGGCATTAGAGCAAAACATTCAAGGATGTTGCCTCTCATATAATTGGAAGTGCGATACATATAACCGATTCCAAAATTGACCCCAGGACCAAAGAAACAAAATCCATCTACCTATTTGCAGTATAAATTATTCTTTGTGCACGTGACACTGAATTGAAAAGGCAGAAAGCACTAGAGGCTGCAAAAAATTTGTTAAGTAAAGAAAAAGAAAGACAATGAAAATTTGGGCGGAGTGCAAGCGAATTGCAGTAGAGTTTTGGTCATCATTCGTCATAAATTAGGGAAAGATAGAAGGCAACAAGAATATTTGATTACATTAATAAATAAAAGTGTCTACAAAAGAAAAATAATCTCGCATGGAATATGTATCTCCATTCTCAACTTAACTGTTGTATATAAATGTTGTTTTGAATCTTTTAATAGTTTGGTATTCACTGTCACATAGTCTATTTTTAACCACATGGATGTAAAAAATACTTTCTTTCTTTCTCTCTTTCATCCCTCCCCACCTGCTGCCACACGATCTCCCACCACGGGCTCTCCGACGGGCTGAGGTGGAGGGGGAAGAGAAGGAGGTGGTGACACGATACACTTGACAGAGGAGGAACCGGGCAAAGGCAACGACAAAGAAAGACTTAGTCTGTTTGATGCACCATCTTTAGCACCAGTATTTTTGCTGGCGATGACTTTAGTCGTGCCTCATCTACTGTGGTGGTGGTGTTGAGGAGTGTTATTACTCTTGTCCAGCGCGGCTTTAACGTAGAGGGAAAAAAAAATGGTGATCAGGAACCCAAAGCTGACTGAAACCAAAACTCCGAAATCGGCAGGGCATGCTGGAAATCCGCGAAGGTGCTCAAGCCGCAAATCCGAGAGAAGAAGATATATACCCATGCATTTTATCTATTTTCTTTTACCTTGATGCTACATTATCATGATTTTTTGGTTTTCGTCTATCAAATGATATACTTAGCAGGAAACCAATTTAATGTATTGGTTTTCACACAATCATGGAACCAATTGTTACATGTACTTTGAGAATCAAGTGAGGCTTGTGGGTGAATATGACGTGAATTTTCCTATTACACTAGTCTGTGTCTAAGAAAATTTTAATTTATTGATTCGTTATTTTCCCTTAGATTTCATTCTCACCCTTGCTAACATTTATCTACCATGTCTACTCCTTATGGAACGACACGAGCACGCTGATAGTGTTTAAATCCAGCAATCAACTTTTGATTTGAATAAGAAGATGTGCAGCTTAGATGGATCATCTTACTCCAACCAAATGGGAGGTTTGATTGTTCTACAGATCCATTAATCAGCCTTTTTAATACAATAGTCGATGACGAACCTGGAAAAGGTAGCGAACGACCTTTCTTACACTAACGGATGACCAAAAGACTCTTGAAAAAAACACTTTTAACTCAATGATATAAATACCATATTAGGGTGCAAAAGCATATCATATGATGCAGTTGGTTCAGCTCTTTAATTAAGGTTTCACTCTATATTAAAAATTCCTCTCTAGAGCTGTTGGAAATAGGGTCTACAAATTAATAAACCAAAATTCGGGGTCCCTCTTGTGTTCTAAGAGGTCGGGCCTGTTAGTGTCATTCCCGCCATATCGCCATCGTTGATCAGTTACTCTTTGCATTTTCATATTAGAGTCCCATAATAATTCCACTCCCCACCAATCCTTTTATCATGGATTGATTGATAGTAATTCTTCATCGGGGCTCTCGTATTGAAACTTGGTCGATTTTCCTTTTCTTGTTGTCTTTAGTCATTAGTCATTTTTATTCTCAAAATCCATGTCAGAGGGTCATAGGATGGGTCTCATTAGTTTCTAGGGTCTCACCATGGTCAAATTAATGAGTCAAATGTCAATAATATCAGCAAGGTCATGAGGAAGTCAATAAAATCAGAAGTCACAAAATTTGGAAGATTAAAAAAGACATTGTATCTAGCTTGATGTAATTTTCACCTCAAAACTATGTTTTAAGGTGAAAACATGATATTTTTACTTTATTATCATTCATTTTGTAATTCTATATCATCATGTGTAATAAGTCACAATTCAAAAGCTGTTATCTCCACAAAATGATGTCCCTGCCTTCAGAGAATTTTTCTGCAGCATATTCAGCGCCAAATCATCCTCCAAGTGGATCCATAAAAAATATCCCGAAAAGAGCTTTCCAACGGTATACTACACTCTCAAAACTGACTTCTGGATTGAAATTTATGCTTAAGTGAAGTAAAGGTCCTTATATCCTCATATACCCCCTATTTCCCATTTGTTCCCCTTTAACTTTATGTTTAAAGTTTTATATTTCCTTATGAAATCCCTTTTTCCCCCTTCCGATTATAAAATCACATTATAAATACATATGCGATTATGCCAAACCACTTCCCCTCCATGCCATAGGACTTTATAGTAAAAAACTTATTTTATAAAGTCCCGTCGTATATAACCACTTCCCTTTTTCCATTACCCCTACACTTTAATATAAAGTTTATGCATAACCACTTCCCCAACCATACTATATAATAAACAATATCAAAGTTCCGCCGAACCCAAGTCCCTTCCCCTTTCAAATCGCATCGCAAATATTAAATGTATGTCCCGATTAACCAATCGCAAATATCTCCGATGCGATTGATTGCATCACAAGTCTTGCGTCCTTCGATCGATCAATCACACCCCTCCTTCCGATCTCCCGATCACGCCTCTCCTTCCGATCCTCCGATCGCAACAACCCCCGATTGATCTCTCCACTGTTTATTTTTCCCGCCGATCAGACAGTCCACAGCTGATCGGGCCATCGCAATTGGCATTTCCCATATGTGTTGCATTCTGCTCCCTTCCGATATTGCGATTGTGATTGACCCCGGGCCCACCATACAGTACTTTCGCCTATGCATAAATAAAAGGCCTAGCCCTTTGTTAATCCAAAAAATTGGTTATATTTGATTATATACAAAGGTTTCTCCCCATTGCATCGGAACTTTTGTTTCTCTGTTTCATATAACATCCTCCCCCGATTCCGATCCCTGATTACGATTGATCGCACATCGCAAATCGCAATCGGCGGATCCAATTATGTGATACACTCGCCCCCATTCCCGATTGCGATTGCGATTGTTCCCATGGGTCCCACCACTTAAACCTTCTGCCCATTCATTACGAAACCCCTTTTTCCTTTGTAAAAGTTAAATATTATCCGTTTTTCTTATTACAAAGGGTTTTCCCTAGTCGCAACGGAAAATGTTGTTTCATATATATCACTTCGCCTGCCCCGCTCCCCGATTGTGATTGCGATTACACTTGTATTTTAATATGTTATGTCCCTCCTCCTGTCCTCTCTGATTGCGATTTATATGCGGGTACCGCCCATTTCCCTTCCCTTTTCCTATTCAAAATACATTTTTCCCTTCACGAAAGCATATAATTTCATTCTGTTTCATTTCAATGGCAGTTTATTAAAAAGGTCGGTTTTATTCAAACAGGAAATGGAAAACAAAGGCAACAGTCAAAGGGCCGAGAGCTTATTTAAAACAAAGATTGTTACAACAAGCAGCAAAATAGGAAATCTGTTCATCGGTTTACCTATTTTCTTTCATACAGCCTAACAGTAAAATCTCCAAGTGGTCAAATGCAATGATGTCCCTTATTTTTAGGGGCAGATTGTTGTATTTCTTTACTATGATTGTATTTCAGTTCTTTATCTGTTAAAACAGCTCCCTTCTCTTGTGGATCTATGTTCCCACACTTCAGCCTATTTAATGTAATTGTAAATCATTTGTAAAGCAGTCAGAGTCAGAGTCTGAGTAATAGGGGAATAGTGTTGAAAAACATCTCTGCGCTACATTGTATAGTTTGACAGGAATTAATAAGAGATGCAGCTCTGATTTGTGGGATCCATGTGGTATGAGATTTAGCATTTTTTTTTCTCCTTTGTTTCATATGTGAATTTTTATGTGTTCCATTCATCCATAAACATTTCCTTTTGAATGATTTCAAGATAGAAAGGTAGAATCCATTTTATATGCTCTGCCTTGGGGAATCATTCATACTCTGTATTTTTCTTCCGTTTGAAAATGATCCATTAATTGTGCCCTTTTCAGCTCCGTACCAGTCTTTCCATCCCATCCTAATTAAATTTTAGTTGCTAAGTTTCCTGCCTATCTTGCCCCATGAAATACCTTGTGTACTAATTTAATTCCCGATTTCAACTGTCCCTTTATATCCCACACATCCCTGAAATTAATTAATTAATTCATTTTATTTAAACCTTTTATCCCTATCATTTTACCTAGCCTAATATTATATTTCTATTGCACTTTATTGAATATTATTTCACGGAGAGAGCCCTCTCCTGTCCTTTTAGGGCTAGCTACAAGGCTGAGTGTGGTTTAGTTGTTACCCTGATTTGCCTTTTGCAACCTAGGGTCCAATTCAGGTGCTAACATCTTTGGTGACTCCACTGGGGAATATTGTTTAGCATAGAATATTTATCACCCCAGTAATATTTTCCCGGTAAAGAATGACAAAGTATTACATCTGAATGTTGATGGTGAACAACAATCAGATGCATATAAAGGCTAAAAAAATTCACCTGGCAACTCCATTCACTAAAAGATCCAGAAAATCAAATCCTTCATGGTGACTCCACTGCAGGAAGATCAGTAGCTTTAAGATCTTTGTTTTAAGATGGAACGTATTGCAAGAAGGTATGCTCCCATGAGCCGAGATCATATTCCAGGTTTCCCAAATAAAATTCCCAAGGTGGATTGGCTTCAGAATTTGCCTATGTTAAAAAATGTGGAAGGTAATGACACTGCCCTTCATCTGGTGAAATTTCATATTCATGTGCATAAATTAAAGATCGATTTTCCTGAAGACTGTTTGATGAAAATGTTTATGGCTACTTTGGAAGATGAAGCTCGATCTTGGTATGAAATTTTTCCACCTGGTTGTATTTATTGTTTAAAATATTTTCATACCATATTCTTCGAAAGATATAAAGAATCTTGTCCATCCTTAATATTAGTGCAGAATTGTTGCAAATATGTTAATAGTTTCATTGAAAATCTTGAGAATTTTTATGTAGATGATGAATTCATGGACGAAGAAATCATGGAATCGCTCTATGAAAATCCATTTCAGCAACACAGAAATCATTGAAGGTTGAAGATCTTTATACAGCTGAAAATGATGAAAGAAGAGGTTTTATTTTGAATCTGATTGAAATAAAGGATGAGATGCCGCTAAAGGATGTTCCAATCTTACATAGTGATAAAGTTAAGCTAGATCTAGAGTTAAAATGTGACGAGGAAGAATACGTTGTACCAGATCCCATAAAAGAGAGTTATACTGTTGAGGCCACCTCAAATGAAGAAAATAGAGTTATAGCCCTGAGTTTTCTCGTTCCATCAGAAAAGAGTCTTCACGAGGAGGTAATCCATTCCCTTAATAAAAAATAGGACGAGATCTTTGTTCAAGTAAGTGAAAGAGTTTCTTTGGATGAATTTATGGTAGATGATAGAAATGATAGTGTTGGATCTCAAGAACCATCTGAAGTTTCTTCTCTTATGATTGATGAATATGATGAGAAACATGATAATCCTGTCTTTAATATCATATAATGTTTCAACACTATATTCAAGATCGCAGCATTCAGGATCCCATTCAGATTCTTCTTCCTATGTCTCATGTTTTGATGTTTTTTCAAGAGGAAATTAGTCATATTCGTCAACTCAAAATTCTTTGAAGACCAGGAACACACTCTTACCGGGTAGATATTGGTGAAGAAAGATCAATCAAATGGAAGGGAAAAAAGACATCTTGTTTCTTCAAAGAGGGAGGTAAATCTTCATGTTTTTCAGATCGAGGGCAAATTTATTGGAAATGAGAAGGTAATTATTGCAGTATTCAGTGATGAAGGAGATCATGGCCAACCATGCTTTTGGATGCCCAGTTGCAAGTATCTATTGTTGAACAGAGGATCTGATCAGGAGAATCAATCAAGGAGGCATCTGCTTGACTGGTTACATTGGTATTTTGATATAGCATGATGGTACATTGGCCTTCCAGAAACACAAGTGGTTATCATCAATATTTGAAACCTCAAGTCTTGGTCATATACTACCACCAAAGCTTCAAATGTCAAGTTTTTTTTTCTAGGTTTGCTTTGAGTCACTTTTGAGTCAGTTTGTTGGGTCAAGTTTATTTTAGTATTCAGTTTGGTTTTTAGCTATTGAATCCATGCCCAATGGATAAAGGCTACTTCGTCTACGGTGTTCTCGGCACCTCCAAGGAGCTACCATCCCCATTGGAGCCAATGTTAGTGTCAGTCTAGGTCATACTGCCATCAGTGATCAAAGTTACTCTTTGCATTTGCATATTAGGAGTCCCATAATAATCAATTTCACCATTCCATTAGGTCATGGATTCATTAGTGGTAGTAATTCTTCATCAGTTTTCCCTCATGTGAAACTTGCTGATTTTCCTTTCTATGGTCTTTAGTCATTAGTTACTTTTACACTCAAAATCATATTAGTAGGTCATAGGATGGGTCTCATTAGTTTCTAGGGTCTTAACATGGTCAAATTAACGAGTCAAATGTCAATAAATATCAAAAACGTCATGAGGAAGTCAATAAGCTCAAAGTCACAGCACCTGGAAGATCAAAGAGTCATTTTATTCAGTTTGATGTAATTTTCACCTCAAAACCATGTTTTGAGGTGAAAACATAATATTTTTCCTTTATTATCATTCATTATGTAATTCTATATCATCATGTGTAATAAGTCACAATTCAGAAGCTATTATCTCCACAGAGTGATGTCCCTGCCTTCAGAGAAGTTTTCTGCAACATGTTCAGCACCAAATAATCTTCCAAGCAACTCAATCAGAAAGAGTCTGGAAAGAGCTTTCCAACGGTATACTACACGCTCACAACTGACTTCTGGATTGAAATTTACGCTTAAGTGAAGTAAAATTCCCTAAACCTCCCCTATTTCCCATGTTCCCCTTTAACTTTATGTTTAAAGTTTTATATTTATTTAATAAAAATCCATTTTCCCCCCTTTCCGATTATAAAATCGCATTAAAAATACATATGCAATTATGCCAAACCACTTCCTCTCCATGCCATAGGACTTTATATTAAAAAACTTATTTTATAAAGTCCCGTCGTATATAACCACTTCCCCAACCATACTATATAATAAACAATATCAAAGTTCCGCCGAACCCAAGTCCCTTCCCCTTTCAAATCGCATCGTAAATATTAAACGTATGTCCTGATTAACCAATCGCAAATATCTTCGATGTGATTGATCGCATCGCAAGTCTTGCGTCCTCCGATCGATCAATTGCACCCCTCCTTCCGATCTCCCGATCGCGCCCCTCCTTCCGATCCCCCGATTGCAACAACCCCTGATTGATCTCTCCACCGTTTATTTTCCCTGCCGATCAGACGATCCACAGCTGATCGGGCCATCGCAATCGGAATTTTCCATATGTGTTGCATTCTGCTCCCTTCCAATATTGCGATTGCGATTGACCGTGGGCCCATCATATAGTACTTCCGCCTATTCATAAATAAAAGGTCTGGCCCTTTGTTAATCCAAAAATTTGGTTATATTTGATTATATACAAAGGGTTCTCCCCATCACATCGGAACTTTTGTTTCTCCGTTTCATATAACATCCTCCCCCGATTTCGATCCCCGATTGTGATTGATCGCACATCGCAAATTGCAATCGGCGGATCCAATTATGTGATACACCCACCCCCATTCCCGATTGCGATTGCGATTTTTCCCATGGGTACCACCACTTAAACCTTCCGCCCATTCATTACGAAACACCTTTTTCCTTTGTAAAAGTTAAAAATTATCCGTTTTGCTTATTACAAAGGGTTTTCCCTAATCGCATCGGAAAATTCTGTTTCATATATATCACTCCGCCTGCCCTCTCCTCGATTCCGATTGCGATTACACTTCGATTTTAATATGTTATGTCCCTCTGCCCATCCTCTCTGATTGCGATTTATATGCAGGTTCCACCCATTTCCCTTCCCTTTTCCCATTCAAAATACATTTTTCCCTTCACGAAAGCATATAATTTCATTTTGTTTCATTTCAACGATAGTTTATTAAAAAGGTCGGTTTTATTCAAACAGAAAATGGAAAGCAAAGGAAACAATCAAAGGGACGAGAGGTTATTTAAAACAAAGATTGTTACAGCAAGCAGCAAAATAGGAAAACTGTTCATCGGTTTACCTATTTTCTTTCATACAGCCTAACAGTAAAATTTCCAAGTGGTCAAATGCAATGATGTCCCTTATTTTCAGGGGCAGATTGTTGTATTTCTTTACTATGATTGTATTTCAGTTCTTTAGCTGTTAAAACAGCTCCCTTCTCTTGTGGATCTATGTTCCCACACTTCAGCCTATTTAATGTAATTGTAAATCATTTGTAAAGCAGTCAGAGTTAGAGTCTGAGTAATAGGGGAATAGTGTGGAAAAACATCTTTGCACTACATTTTACAATTTGACAGGAATTAATAAGAGATGCAGCTCTGATTTGTGGGATCCATGTGGTATGAGATTTAGCATTTGCTTTTCTCCTTTTTTTCATATGTGAATTGTTATGTGTTCCATTCATCCATAAACATTTCCTTTTGAATGCTTTCAAGATAGAAAGGTCGAATCCATTATCCATGATATTTATTATAAAAAATGTTGAAGGATCATTATGACAAAGAGTCAATTATCCATGATATTTATTATGAAATATTGATTGCAACTAAGAAATTTGGAATAGAGGGGCAGGCATTAGAGGAAACATTCAAGGATGTTGCCTCTCATATAATTGGAAGTGTGATACATATAACCGATTCCAAAATTGACCCCAGGACCAAAGAAACAAAATCCATCTACCTATTTGCAGTATAAATTATTATTTGTGCACGTGACACTGAATTGAAAAGGCGGAAAGCACGGGAGGCTGCAACAAATTTGTTAAGAAAAGAAAAAGAAAGACAATGAAAATTTGGGTGGAGTGCAAGCGAATTGCAGTAGAGTTTTGGTCATCATTCGTCATATATTAGGGAAAGATAGAAGGAAACAAGAATATTTGATTACATTAACAAATAAAAGTGTCTACAAAAGAAAAATAATCTCGCATGGAATATGTATCTCCATTCTCAACTTAACTGTTGTATATAAATGTTGTTTTGAATCTTTTAATAGTTTGGTATTCACTGTCACATAGTCTATTTTTAACCACATGGATGTAAAAAATACTTTCTTTCTTTCTCTCTTTCATCCCTCCCCACCTGCTGCCACACGATCTCCCGCCACGGGCTCTCCGGCGGGCTGAGATGGAGGGGGAAGAGAAGGAGGTGGTGACACGATACGCTTGACAGAGGAGGAACCGGGCAGAGGCAACGACAAAGAAATACTTACTCTGTTTGATGCACCATCTTTAGCACCAGTATTTCTGCTGGCGACGACTTCAGTCGTGCCTCATCTACTGTGGTGGTGGTGTTGAGGAGTGTTATTACTCTTGTCCAGCGCAGCTTTAACGTAGAGGGAAAAAAAATGGTGAACAGGAACCCAAAGCTGACTGAAACCAAAACTCCGAAATCGGCAAGGCATGCTGGAAATCCGCGAAGGTGCTCAAGCCGCAAATCCGAGAGAAGAAGATATATACCCATGCATTTTATCTATATTATTTTACCTTGACCCTACAATATCATGATTTTTTGGTTTTCGTCTATCTAATGATATACTTAGTAGGAAACCAATTTAATGTATTGGTTTTCACACAATCATGGAACCAAATGTTACATGTACTTTGAGAATCAAGTGAGGCTTGTGGGTGAATATGACGTTAATTTTTCCATTACACTAGTCTGCGTCTAAAACAATTTTAATTTATTGATTCGTTATTTTCCCTTAGATTTCATTCTCACCCTTACTAACATTTATCTACCATTTCTACTCCTTATGGAATGACACGAGCACGCTGATAGTGTTTAAATCCAGCAATCAACTTTTGATTTGAATAAGAAGATGTGCAGCTTAGATGGATCATCTTACTCCAACCAAATGGGAGGTTTGATTTTTCTACAGATCACTTAATCAGCCTTTTTAATACAATAGCCGATGACGAACCTGGAAAAGGTAGCGAATGACCTTTCTTACACTAACGGATGACCAAAAGACTCTTGAAAAAAACACTTTTAACTCAATGATATAAATACTATATTAGGGTGCAAAAGCATATCATATGATGCAGTTGGTTCAGCTCTTTAATTAAGGTTTCACTCTATATTAAAAATTCCTCTCTAGAGCTATTGGAGATAGGGTCTACAAATTAATAAACCAAAATTCGGGGTCCCTCTTGTGTTCTAAGAGGTCGGGCCAGTTAGTGTCAGTCTAGTCATACTGCCATCAGTGATCAAAGTTGCTCTTTGCATTTTCATATTAGGAGTCCCATAATAATCAATTTCACCATTCCGTTAGGTCATGGATTGATTGATGGTAGTAATTCTTCATCAGTTTTCCCTCATGTGAAACTTGCTGATTTTCCTTTCTATGGTCTTTAGTCATTAGTCACTTTTATTCTCAAAATCATATCAATAGGTCATAGGATGGGTCTCATTAGTTTCTAGGGTCTTACCATGGTCAAATTAATGAGTCAAATGTCAATAAATATCAGCAAGGTCATGAGGAAGTCAATAAGCTCAAAGTCACAGCACCTGGAAGATCAAAGAGACATTTTATTTAGTTTGATGTAATTTTCACCTCAAAACCATGTTTTGAGGTGAAAACATAATATTTTTCCTTTATTGTCATTCATTATGTAATTCTATATCATCATGTGTAATAAGTCACAATTCAAAAGCTATTATCTCCACAGAGTGATGTCCCTGCCTTCAGAGAAGTTTTCCACAACATGTTCAGCGCCAAATCATCTTCCATACAGATCCGTCAGAAAGAGCCTGGAAAGAGCTTTCCAACAATATACTACACGCTCAAAACTAACTTCTGGATTGAAATTTATGCTTAAGTGAAGTAAAATTCCCTAAACCTCCCCTATTTCTCATGTTCCCCTTTAACTTTATGTTTAAAGTTTTATATTTCTTTAATAAAAACCCCTTTTCCCCCCTTTCCGATTATAAAATCGCATTATAAATACATATGCGATTATGCCAAACCACTTCCCCTCCATGCCATAGGACTTTACAGTAAAAAACTTATTTTATAAAGTCCCGTCGTATATAACCACTTCCCCAACCATACTATATAATAAACAATATCAAAGTACCGCCGAACCCAAGTCCCTTCCCATTTCAAATCGCATCGCAAATATTAAACATATGTCCCGATTAACCAATCGCAAATATCTCTGATGCGATTGATCGCATCGCAAGTCTTGCATCCTCTGATCGATCAATCGCACCCCTCCTTCCGATCTCCCGATCACGCCCCTCCTTCCGATTGCCCGATCGCAACAACCCCCGATTTAACTCTCCGCCGTTGATTTTCCCCACCGATCGGATGGTCCACAACTGATCAGGCCATCGCAATCGGCATTTCCCATATGTGTTGCATTCCGCTCCCTTCCGATATTGCGATTGTGATTGACCCCTGGCCCACCATACAGTACTTTCGCCTATTCATAAATAAAAGGCCTAGCCCTTTGTTAATCCAAAACTTTGGTTATATTTGATTATATACAAAGGTTTCTCCCCATCGCATCGGAACTTTTGTTTCTCCATTTCATATAACATCATCCCCCGATTCCGATCCTCGATTGCGATTGATACATCGCAAATCGCAATCGGCGGATCCAATTATGTGATACACCCGCCCCCATTCCTGATTGCGATTGCGATTGTTCCCATGGGTCCAACCACTTAAACCTTCCGCCCATTCATTACGAAACCCCTTTTTCCTTTGTAAAAGTTAAACATTATCCGTTTTGCTTATTACAAAGGGTTTTCCCCAATCGCATCGGAAAATGTTGTTTCATATATATCACTCCGCATGCCCCGCTCCCCGATTCCGATTGCAATTACACTTGTATTTTAATATGTTATGTCCCTCCGCCCGTCCTCTCCGATTGCGATTTATATGCGGGTACTGCCCATTTCCCTTCCCTTTTCCCATTCAAAATACATTTTTCCCTTCATGAAAGCATATAATTTCATTCTGTTTCATTTCAACGGCAGTTTATTAAAAAGGTCGGTTTTATTCAAACAGAAAATGGAAAGCAAAGGCAACAGTCAAAGGGCCAAGAGGTTATTTAAAACAAATATTGTTGAAGCAAGTAGCAAAATAGGAAATCTGTTCATCGGTTTACCTATTTTCTTTCATACAGCCTAACAGTGAAATCTCCAAGTGGTCAAATGCAATGATGTCCCTTATTTTTAGGGGCAGATTGTTGTATTTATTTACTATGATTGTATTTCAGTTCTTCAGCTGTTAAAACAACTCCCTTCTCTTGTGGATCTATGTTCCCACACTTCAGCCTATTTAATGTAATTGTAAATCATTTGTAAAGCAGTCAGAGTCAGAGTCTGATTAATAGGGGAATAGTGTGGAAAAACATCTCTGCGCTACATTGTACAGTTTGATAGGAATTAATAAGAGATGCAGCTCTGATTTGTGGGATCCATGTGGTATGAGATTTAGCATTTGTTTTTCTCCTTTGTTTCATATGTGAATTTTTATGTGTTCCATTCATCCATAAACATTTCCTTTTGAATGATTTCAAGATAGAAAGGTAGAATACATTTTATATGCTCTGCCTTGGGGAATCATTCATACTCTGTATTTTTCTTCCGTTTGAAGAGGATCCATTAATTGTGCCCTTTTCAGCTCCGCACCAATCTTTCCATCCCATCCTAATTAAATTTTAGTTGCTAAGTTTCCTGCCTATCTTGCCCCATGAAATACCCTGTGTCCTAATTCAATTCCCGATTTCAACTGTCCCTTTATATCCCACACATCCCTGAAATTAATAAATTAATTCATTTTATTTAAACCTTTTATCCCTATCATTTTACCTAGCCTAATATCAGATTTCTATTGCACTTTATTGAATATTCTTTCACGGAGAGAGCCCTCTCCTGTCCTTTTAGGGCTAGCTACAAGGCTAAGCGTGGTTTAGTTGTTAACCTGATTTTCCTTTTGCAACCTGGGGTCCAATTCAGGTGCTAACATATTTGGCGACTCCAATGGGGAATATTGTTTAGCATAGAAGATTAATCACCCCAGTAATATTTTCCCGGTAAATAATGACAGAGTATTACATCTGAATGTTGATGGTGAACAACAATCAGATGCATATAAAGGCTAAAAACATTCACCTGGCAACTCCATTCACTGAAAGATCCAGAATATCAAATCCTTCATGGTGACTCCACTGAAGGAAGATCAGTAGCTTTAAGATATTTGTTTTAAGATGGAACGTATTGCAAGAAGGTATGCTCCCATGAGCCGAGATCATATTCTAGGTTTCCCAAATAATATGCCCAAGGTGGATTGGCTTCAGAATTTGCCTATGTTCAGAAATGTGGAAGGTAATGACGCTGCCCTTCATCTGGTGAAATTTCATATTCATGTGCATAAATTAAAGATCGATTTTCCTGAATACTGTTTGATGAAAATGTTTATGGCTACTTTGGAAGATGAAGCTCGATCGTGGTATGAAAGTTTTCCACCTGGTTGTATTTATTGTTTAAAAGATTTTCATACCATATTCTTCGAAAGATATAAAGAATCTTGTCCATCCTTAATATTTGTGCATAATTGTTGCAAACATGTTAATAGTTTCATTGAAAATCTTGAGAATTTTTATGGAGATGATGAATTCATGGACGAAGAAATCATGGAATCGCTCTATGAAAATCCATTTCAGCAACACAGAAATCATTGAAGGGTGAAGATCTTTGTACAGCTGAAAATGATGAAAGAAGAGGTTTTATTTCGAATATGATTGAAATAAAGGATGAGATGCCGCTAAAGGATGTTCCAATCTTACATAGTGATAAAGTTAAGCCAGATCTAGAGTTAAAATGTGACGAGGAAGAATACGTTGTACCAGATCCCATAAAAGAGAGTTATACTGCGGGTGCATTTGACAATGAAGAAAACAGAGTTATAGACCAGCTGCTCCACGTAAGAGTCACGAGGAGGTAATCCATTCCCTTAATAAAAAATAGGACGAGATATTTGTTCAAGTAAGTGAAAGAGTTTCTTTAGATGAATTTATGGTAGATGATAGAAATGATAGTGTTGGATCTCAAGAACCATCTGAAGTTTCTTCTCTTATGATTGATGAATATGATGAGAAACATGCCAATCTGGTTGTCATATCACATGAATATGCTCAACACTATATTCAAGATCAGAGCGTTCAGGACTGCCATTCAGATTCTTCTTCCTATGTCTCATGTTTTGAAATGTTTTTTCAAGAGAAAATTAGCTCATCTACTTGTTCAGAATTTTTTGAAGACCAGGAACACACTCTTACTGAGGTATATTATGAAGAAAGATCAGAATCAAATGGAAAAGAAAAAGACAACTTGTTTCTTCAGCAGGAGGTAAATCTTCATGTTTTTCAGGATCGAGTGGCAAATTTATTGTAGTCAGCAGTGAAGGTAATTATTGCAGTATTCAGTGATGAAGGAGATCATGGCCAACCATGCTTCTGGATGCCCAGTTGCAAGTATCTATTGTTGACCAGAGGATCTGATCAAGAGAATCAATCAAGGAGGCATCTGCTTGACTGGTTACATTGGTATTTTGATATATCATGATGGTACATTGGCCTTCCAGAAACACAGGTGGTTATCATCAATATTTGAAACCTCAAGTCTTGGTCATATACTACCACCAAAGATTCAAATGTCAAGTTTTTTTTTTCTAGGTTAGCTTTGAGTCACTTTTGAGTCACTTTGTTGGGTCAAGTTTATTTCAGTATTCAGTTTGGTTTTTAGCTATTGAATCCATGCCCAATGGATAAAGGCTACTTCGTCTATGGTGTTCTCGGCACCTCCAAGGAGCTACCATCCCCATTGGAGCCAATGTTAGTGTCAGTCTAGGTCAAACTGCCATCAGTGATCAAAGTTACTCTTTGCATTTGCATATTAGGAGTCCCATAATAAACAATTTCACCATTCCGTTAGGTCATGGATTCATTAATGGTAGTAATTCTTCATCAGTTTTCCCTCATGTGAAACTTGCTGATTTTCCTTTCTATGGTCTTTAGTCATTAGCCACTTTTACTCTCAAAATCATATTAGTAGGTCATAGGATGGGTCTAATTAGTTTCTAGGGTCTTACCATGGTCAAATTAATGAGTCAAATGTCAATAAATATCAACAAGGTCACGAGGAAGTCAATAAGCTCAAAGTCACATCACCTGGAAGATCAAAGAGACATTTTATTCAGTTTGATGTAATTTTCACCTCAAAACCATGTTTTGAGGTGAAAACATAATATTTTTCCTTTATTATCATTCATTATGTAATTCTATATCATCATGTGTAATAAGTCACAATTCAGAAGCTATTATCTCCACAGAGTGATGTCCTTGCCTTCAGAGAATTTTTCTGCAACATGTTCAGCACCAAATCATCTTCCAAGAAAATCCATCAGAAAGAGCCCGGAAAGAGCTTTCCAACGGTATACTACACACTCAAAACTGACTTCTGAATTGAAATTTATGCTTAAGTGAAGTAAAATTCCCTAAACCTCCCCTATTTCCCATGTTCCCCTTTAACTTTATGTTTAAAGTTTTATATTTCTTTAATAAAAATCCCTTTTTCCCCCTTTCCGATTATAAAATCACATTATAAATACATATGTGATTATGCCAAACCACTTCCCCTCCATGCCATAGGACTTTATAGTAAAAAACTTATTTTATAAAGTCTCGTCGTATATAACCACTTCCCCAACCATACTATATAATAAACAATATCAAAGTTCCGCTGAACCCAAGTCCCTTCCCCTTTCAAATCGCATCGCAAATATTAAACATATGTCCTGATTAACCAATCACAAATATCTCCGATGCGATTGATCGCATCGCAAGTCTTGCGTCCTTCGATCGATTAATTGCACCCCTCCTTCCGATCTCCCGATCGCGCCCATCCATCCTATCCCCCGATTGCAACAATCCCCGATTGATCTCTCCACCGTTGATTTTCCCCGCCGATTGGACGGTCCACAGCTGATCAGGCCATCGCAATCGGAATTTCCCATATGTGTTGCATTCTGCTCCCTTCTGATATTGCGATTGCGATTGACCGTGGGCCCACCATATAGTACTTCCGCCTATTCATAAATAAAAGGCCTAGCCCTTTGTTAATCCAAAACATTGGTTATATTTGATTATATACAAAGGGTTCTCCCCATCGCATTGGAACTTTTGTTTCTACGTTTCATATAACATCCTCCCTCGATTCCGATCCCCGATTGTGATTGATCGCACATTGCAAATTGCAATTGGCGGATCCAATTATGTGATACACCCGCCCCCATTCGCTATTGCGTTTGCGATTGTTCCCATGGGTCCCACCACTTAAAACTTTTACCCATACATTACGAAACCCCTTTTTCCTTTGTAAAAGTTAAAAATTATCCGTTTTGCTTATTACAAAGTGTTTTCCCTAATCGCATCGGAAAATTATGTTTCATATATATCACTCTGCCCGCCCCGCTCCCCGATTGCGATTGCGATTACACTTGGATATTAATATGTTATGTCCCTCTGCCTGTCCACTCCGATTGCGATTTATATGCAGGTTCCAACCATTTCCTTTCCCTTTTCCCACTCAAAATACATTTTTCCCTTCACGAAAGCATATAATTTCATTCTGTTTCATTTCAACGACAGTTTATTAAAAAGGTCGGTTTTATTCAAACAACAAATGGAAAGCAAAGGAAACAGTCAAAGGGCCGAGAGGTTATTTAAAACAAATATTGTTACAGCAAGCAGCAAAATAGGAAATCTGTTCATCGGTTTACCTATTTTCTTTTATACAGCCTAACAGTAAAATCTCCAAGTGGTCAAATGCAATGATGTCCCTTATTTTCAGGGGCAGATTGTTGTGTTTCTTTACTATGATTGTATTTCAGTTCTTTAGCTGTTAAAACAGCTCCCTTCTCTTGTGGATCTATATTCCCACACTTCAGCCTATTTAATGTAATTTTAAATCATTTGTAAAGCAGTTAGAGTCAGAGTCTGAGTAATAGGGGAATAGTGTGGAAAAACATCTTTGCACTACATTGTACAATTTGACAGGAATTAATAAGAGATGCAGCTCTGATTTGTGGGATCCATGTGGTATGAGATTTAGCATTTGTTTTTCTCCTTTGTTTCATATGTGAATTTTTATATGTTCCATTCATCCATAAACATTTCCTTTTGAATGCTTTCAAGATAGAAAGGTAGAATCCATTATCCATGATATTTATTATGAAAAATGTCGAAGGATCATTATGACAAAGAGTCAATTATCCATGATATTTATTATGAAATATTGATTGCAACTAAGAAATTTGGAACAGAGGGGTAGGCATTAGAGGAAACATTCAAGGATGTTGCCTCTCATATAATTGGAAGTGCGATACATATAACCGATTCCAAAATTGACCCCAGGACCAAAGAAACAAAATCCATCTACCTATTTGCAGTATAAATTATTCTTTGTGCACGTGACATTGAATTGAAAAGGCAGAAAACACTGGAGGCTGCAACAAATTTGTTAAGAAAAGAAAAAGAAAGACAATGAAAATTTGGGCGGAGTGCAAGCGAATTGCAGTAGAGTTTTGGTCATCATTCGTCATAAATTAGGGAAAGATAGAAGGCAACAAGAATATTTGATTACATTAATAAATAAAAGTGTCTACAAAAGAAAAATAATCTCGCATGGAATATGTATCTCCATTCTCAACTTAACTGTTGTATATAAATGTTGTTTTGAATCTTTTAATAGTTTGGTATTCATTGTCACATAGTCTATTTTTAACCACATGGATGTAAAAAATACTTTCTTTCTTTCTCTCTTCATCCCTCCCCACCTGTTGCCACACGATCTCCCCCCACGGGCTCTCCGGCAGGCTGAGGTGGAGGGGGAAGAGAAGGAGGTGGTGACACGATACGCTTGACAGAGGAGGAACCAGGCAGAGGCAACGATAAAGAAAGACTTGGTCTGTTTGATGCACCATCACTAGCACCAGTATTTCTGCTGGCGACGACTTCAGTCGTGCCTCATCTACAGTGGTGGTGATGTTGACTAGTGTTATTACTCTTGTCCAACGCGGCTTTAATGTAGAGGGAAAAAAATGGTGAACAGGAACCCAAAGCTGACTGAAACCAAAACTCCAAAATCGGCAGGGCACGCTGGAAATCCGCGAAGGTGCTCAAGCCGCAAAGTTGAGAGAAGAAGATATATACCCATGCATTTTATCTATTTTCTTTTACCTTGATGCTACATTATCATAATTTTTTGGTTTTCGTCTATCTAATGATATACTTAGCAGGAAACCAATTTAATGTATTGGTTTTCACACAATCATGGAACCAAATGTTACATGTAATTTGAGAATCAAGTGAGGCTTGTGGGTGAATATGACGTGAATTTTCCCATTACACTAGTCTGCGTATAAATTTTTTTTAATTTATTGATTCG